>CAUYLG010045207.1:0-171904 GCA_963573385.1 Cacajao melanocephalus | reverse complement strand
TAAAATATTGGTTGGCTGCTTGTTATTTTCGTCCCTTATTCCTTCCTGTCTCCATTGTTAAGCACAATTATTGGCATAAAAGAGGTTTTTAATATCCATTTTTAGACTGCATTTTAGCCTGGGCAATAGAACAAGAATCCCATTCTCTCGCCCTGTTTCTTTCTCTCTTTCATTCTTTTTTTTTCTTTCTTTTGCTCTTCCTTTTCTTCTTTTCTCTTTTTCTTTCTTTCAAAAAAAAAGATAAAAAATATAAAAAAATAAAAATAAATTTAAAAAATAAATAAATAAATAAAATAAAAAATAAAAATAAAAACAGAAAAGAAAAGGAAATAAAAAGAAAAGAAAAACCTCAAGGACTAGTTAAGACACTGCTGAACTTCACCCATCGAGTTTCTGACACAGTTAACTCTCTGATCTGATGGGACTCATGAATTTGCATTTCTAAGATGTCTTTAGGTGATGCTGACTTTGATATGGGAACCACATTTCAGGAGCCACTGCATTACACTTTATATAACCCAGCAGACTTAAACTCAATCTTTTAGAGTTTGTTTTTCCATTCCCTTGAATCCACCTAGAGTCCTGACTAAAATTATGTGTACAACACCCACTTTCAAGATGCACACACATCAGATGCACATTTATATTAATGTGTGGCTTAGGTAAAATTTGGAAATAGGATTTCTCTCAAATATTGTAAAGAAAATACAATACCTGGAATAGGTTTTGAAGGATCTTTGGAGAAAGTACAATATTTTGCTTCTTTCGTGTCATACTCTGCCCTATGCTGCTTGATTTTATGTATTTGAGATTGAATCTTTGCGGAATTATTTTCAATAATCCTCATTCTAGAAAACATAAAGCCTTCATTATGTCTTTCAACTAACTTGATTCTTGAACCACAAAATCTAAAGCAAAACAGGTTAAATGGTTACTTTATTTTAAAGCATTATGGACTAGGTGCAACACTCTGAAAAAGTTACTTAGCCTCACAAATGAGGAACAATTTTCTTTCTGAGCATCAATAAAATCTCATACTATGATTCTGAACCCTGTTGGAAATTCATGCTAATCATAATAATATGACCACAAAATGCTATCTATTCTCTTTAGTAGAAAATTACTTTTCTAATTTAAAAATTATTTTGGTAAGTAATTATATTACTTTGCTGTGGCAATTGTAACAAATTACCACTACCTTGGTGACTTCAGACAACAGAAATGTATTCTCTTACAGTTCTGGAAGGTAGAAATTCAAAACCAGTATCACTGGACCAAAATCAAAGTGTTGGCAGAGCCACGCCTCCTTCAGAATCTGTTCCTTGGCTTTTCCAGCCTTAGGGCTGCAAGCATTCTGACTTCATCACTTCAGTCTCTGTCTCTATGGTCACACTGCCTTCTCCTCTTCCGGTAGCAAAGCTCCTGTTTCCCTCTTATTAGGACATTTATGATTGTATTTAGGGCTTACTTTTATAACCTCCCTATCTCAAAATCTTTTCTTTAAATTAATTAATTAATTTTTTAAAAGATGGAGTTTCACCATGTTGGCCAGGCTGGTCTCGAACTTATGACCTCAGGTGATCCATCCACCTTGGCCTCCAAAAGTGCTGGGATTACAGGCATGAGCCACCATGCCCAGCCTTAAAATCTTTCATCATACCTACAAAGACCCTTTTTCCAAATAAGGTTAACATTTAGGGGTTCCAGGGATTAGGACCTGATGTCTTTGAGAATTGTTATTCAGCCCACTACAGTAATTCTGATCCTAGAGCTAGAGGAAGGACAGCATTATACTGAGATAAAAAGAAGTTTATCCAGAAACGGAAATTTTAAGACCAAAAGGTAGTATAAACTTCTCTTAAGCATTATTTGAAGTTTTCTTCCTAGTTATGTTGGCCCAAGGGAGAAATAACATATTAAAATACACACTTACAGAAAAATTATTTATGACATGTGTTAAAGTATGGTAAGGAAGACTTTTTACAGGAGCGGCCATGGTGATAGGTGCAGGAACTACTACAATGGTGAATGATTGGACTCAGCCTGAATATGACATGGGCGAGTATGAATTTATAGCTAAAGAGCAGGGCGGAGTCACTGCATGACAAATTACTAAAAGGAAACATCAGAATAGAGGAGAGATTCTGGATAAATTGACCTACCAGGATTCTTGCTGAAGGCAGGCCACAGTAACTAGACATCACCTGGAGGGTGGTTGGGGGATCACATATCAAGAATGGGGGTTTCTGACTAAACTTACTTCACAGGATTCTTGCTAAAACTGAATGGTGCAGAGATGAATGTGGAAGTCCGAAAGTCAGGCCTAGTTGAAAAGGGTTCAGGGGAGCCTGAGTAAAATTTGATCAGGAAGAGAATTTTTGTCAATATATAAATGTCACAGGATTTTTGGCAAATTAAAAACAAGTTTGTCAGTAGATAACTGCTGGCTGCTTCTAACTATTATACAGTGTTCTTGGCAACTATTGATGGCTCAGAGTAAAAGCTGGCAGGATTTATGAAAGGACTGTGGAAATAAAATATCCACTGGCTGTATTCCAAATAAATTTGTGCTTATAAATGGAAGATACGTTAAAAATAAGCAGACTTTCAAAAGAAACTGAAAGCAGATACTTGTACATGAATTTTCAGAGTGGCATTATTCACATAGCCAAAAATGGAAACAATTCAAGTGTCCAAAAACAG
Organism: Cacajao melanocephalus; assembly: GCA_963573385.1. Classification (NCBI taxonomy): domain Eukaryota; kingdom Metazoa; phylum Chordata; class Mammalia; order Primates; family Pitheciidae; genus Cacajao; species Cacajao melanocephalus. The sequence goes on along the minus strand of CAUYLG010045207.1, from coordinate 169,201 downwards.
ATGAATGGATGAACAAAATATAGTATACACATACAATGGAGTATTATTCAGCCATAAAAAGGAATGAAGTTCTAATACACGTTACCCCATGGATGAGAAGGTATCTAGTTGTTGCTCCCATCTATGCTACTTTTATGATCTCGATTTTTGACAACTTCACTAAAATGAACCTAGTTGAGTATTTCTTAGTATTTATCGTGCTTGGAATTCTCTGGGTTTGTTGAATTTGTGAATCGGTATCGTTTACCAGTTCCAGAAAACTCACAGCCGTTATTTCTTCAAATATTATCTGTGGCCCATATTCTCTTCATTGTAGAGCTGTGATTAGACATAATAATATGACCTTCTCACTGTGTCCTCTGTATCTTTTTATAATAGATTTACTGAGATACAGTTAACATACCTTAAGAATCATTCTTGTAAAGTGTATATAATTCAAGGAATTTTTTAGTATAGTTGTGCAACTACAACCACTAATTCCAGAACGTTTCACTGCCCCCAAAATAAACTGTGTACCCATCAGCAATCAGCTCAGTAAAGGGTAATTTTCCTTGCAGTCCCAGGGGTGGAGCAGTTTACCCCTGGTTCACTCTCGGATGGCATATATAGCCTTTTACCATCCTAGCTTTATATGGTGAGTGTTTCCCAATAGACTATATCATGTGGAGTGATCCTGGGCTTTGCTTTTTATTCTGTACACCATAGTAAAAACTGAAAATTATGGTCATTCGTTTTTTAAAAAATGTTCTCAGGGCCAAGGCAGTTTTAGTGCTCTGCTTATCTTTTGTCTTCTGTTAGATGTTGTCCTGATTTTGACTTTCTGATGCTCTTAGAAACATTTTTCAAAAATATATAGTATTTTTCCCCAGTAGGAAGGTCTATCTCAACATCTAGCCAGCCATATTGACAGAAATGGAGGTCAAACTTTGCGTAGTTTTCCAAGTTGACTTAAAATTATCTATAAAAATACTTTACTCATCATTTACCAAATATTTAACACTGAAAATACAAGACTACTCAACAAGATTAAGCATCTTATCCTCTCCCAGTAGGTTACTTATCTTTGTGAATAACAGGATTAAGTGCTCTAATTCAGATAGTAATCATGAAATTGCACTATTAAATCTTCCATGGAGGAAATTACTTAGAGCAATTACCTGCATCCCTTATTTATTTTATTTTATTTTTTTCTTGAGACAGGGTCTCACTCTGTCACCTAGGCGGGAGTACAGTGGTGCAATCATGGCTCACTACAGTCCCCACCTCTCGGGCTCAAGCAATCCTCCCACCTCAGCCTCCCAAGCAACTGGGACCATACTCAGCTTATTTATTTATTTTTTTTTACCTTTTTTATAAGGACAGGGCCTCACTATGTTGCCCAGCTGATCTCAAATTTCTAGGCTCAATCAGTTCTACCTTGGCCTCCCAAAGTGCTTGGATTACAGGTGTGAGTCATCCCACGCAGATCCTCATTTTATGATACAACAGTGTGCCTTCAATTATACTAAGAGGGCCAGGTGTGGTGGCTCATGCCTGTAATTCCAGCATTTTGGGAGGCTGAGGCATGCAGATCACTTGACCTTACAAGTTGGAGACCAGCCTGGGCAACATGGCAAGACCCCATCTCTACAGAAAATACAAAAATTAGCCTGACATAGCAAAACTCCATCTCTGCAAAAAAATACAAAAATTATTCAGGCATGGTAGCTTATGCCTGTAGTCTCAGCTATTTGGGAGGCTGAGATGGGAAGATCACTTGTGCCTGGCAGGCAGAGACTGCAGTGGGCCAAGATCAGGTTACTGAACTCCAGCCAGCGCAACAGAGCAAGACTCTGCTTCAAACAAACAAAAAGACTATAGGCCGGGCACGGTGGCTCATGCCTGTAATCCCAGCACTTTGGGAGGCCAAAGCAGGCGATCACAGGGTCAGGAGTCTGAGACCAGCCTGGCCAACATGGTGAAACCCTGTCTCTACTAAAAATACAAAAAATTAGCCAGGCGTGATGGTACGCACCTGTAATCCCAGCTGCTCAGGAGGCTGAGGCAGGAGAATTGCTTGAACCCAGGAGGCGGAGGTTGCAGTGAGCAGAGATCATGCCATTGCACTCCAGCCTGGGTGACAGGGTGAGACTTTGTCTAAAAAAAAAAAAAAAAAAAGACTACAACTGCCCACTCTTGCCTTTTGGCTGGGCAGAGTGGTTCACACCTGTAATCCTAGCACTTTGGGAGGCCAAGGCAGGAGGATTGCTTGGACCCAGAAGTTTGAGAACAGGTTGGGCAACATAAGTGAAACCCCATCTCTAATTTTAATATTAAAAAAAAATTAGCCGGTCATGGTGGCATGCACCCGTAGTCCCAGCTATTCAGGAGGCTGAGGCAGGACAACTGCTTGAGACCAGGAGGCAGAGGTTGCAGTGAGCCAAGATTGCACCATTGCACTCCACCCTGGGCAACAAGAGTGAAACCTTGTCTCAAAAAAAAAAAAAAAATTATACTAACAGGTACCTTAAAAGTTCTCAATCAAAAGTAGTATTTTTTAATTGAAATAAGTAAACAATACAGTAATTTCAAGTTACCAAGAGAAAGTAACATAAAAATGCGGCATTTAAATAAATTTGAAATTCAGTAAGACTAAGAACCACTGGCTAGAATTACACTGGCTAGTTACTATAATCAAGCTACTACTACCATCTTTTGGCCTAGAGACTAAAATACTTACTTTGCTTCAAGTTGGATTGTTCTTTTCCTGTGATATACCAAAGCTGTAGGCTCTGCTGCCAAACCTTTAAGTTTTCCATGAAGACAGACTGCAGTTCTTTGGCTTTTCTTTATTGTCTCAATAAAGGCATCATATTCTTTTTTGATTGAAGTAAGAATGGATTTGTATGCAGTGGCATGCTCTATTACCTGAAACATCATTTTTTTGCCTATGGTATTGATTTTTTTTCTAGAAGACCATAGATCGAAAGTCTTACAAGTAACATTACAGATTTTTTTTTTCTTTTTTTAAAGAGACGGGTTTCACCATATTGGTCAGGCTGGTCGCGAACTCCTGACCTTGTGATTCACCCGCCTTGGCCTCCCAAAGTGCTGGGATTACAGGCATGAGCTACCGTGCCCAGCCATTACAGATCATTATTTTTTTTAATGAAACATGATTAGCAATTAGAAATCTAAAAACTTTACAGCAAGCTCAAACATAATTGGACACTAAAGGCAATATTTACTAAATATGTGCTCTTTGTGGATGATTACAACAGATAATGTGGCGTTTAAATACTAGAGAAAAAAAATACCAGATTTTTGTTCTACTTGGTATGAACACATACGTATGATTTCAGTTAAAACTAATACCAGTTCTAATTTTCCCAGTTCTGAATCTTTTAAATATAATTCTGTATCCTCTCTTACTCCCTCCAAATGTAGTCTCTAACTTCATTTAAACCTTAAAATCCTGGATTCTCTTCACCTCCTTATTTTTCAAATCAATCAGCTCCTATCGGCTCACCAATATTCTTAATATCTAATTGCATTTCTATTACCAGGATGTCATGTGCAACTGTAAAAAATCCCTCATCACTCTACATTCATGGCTTCAAATGGTGTTTCAGCACACAAAAAAAAAATCTCTGGAAAGATAACAGAAGAAAACAGACACAGTGGGTGCCTGCAGAGAAGGAAAGGAGAAATAGAATCTGAGATGAGAAGGGCCAGACTTTCCATTATACAATCTGCTTTACTGGTTTATTTATTCATTTATTTTTTTGTTAATCTTATATATGCATTACCCATGCAAAAATAAGGAAACATTTTTAAATAAGTCAAAAAATAAAAACAGAAAAGTTATAAATAATGTGTGGTTTCCAAATTCTGCACAGAAAGATTTCAGAAGGGATTGATGAATATGGAGAATAGATAGGATCAATCCCTAATTTTCTCTGAAAGCTGCAATTATGCTTTCTATTCCTGCTACATCTCTAGCCTCTGGTATCCTCCATTGGCTTTCTTTACCTAGGCAATAGCTAGAAAAAGTTATCTAGGAAGGCATCTGGTCTATCAACTAATGATATAAAAAGATTATTGATCTCCTGGCAAGTGCCAGGAGAGGATATTTGAGTTGGTGATCCTGGTGGTCTTTTTGACATGACCATCCTACCTATCCACCCAAATCAAGAACCTTTAAAAAAACAGTTATCAGTCTGTGGCTTTCCACAGATTGAAGCGCATCAGAGGAGTGTGTGAAGTAGATGGCCAGGAGCAACAGGGTGCGCTCCAACAATCTAAGACAACTCAGATATATTAAGGAGTAGATAATAAATATGCAGTGGTATCATGATCAGCTCCAAAGTCTGGTTGCTAGAAGAAACAGGTTTCAGAAGAGCACTCATAGGAACCTTTAAGAATGCACAGAAAACACACTAAAGTAGAAGATGCAAACTGGCACACCACAGGTTGAATACAGCTGGCTATTTTGCTTAACCAACAAAATATTTTAAAATTTAGGAAACTTCACCCCAAAACCACATTTTCAGCTTCTCTTGAAAACTCTCTGAAAAATCTACTAACATGGAACCCCTATTCCTTAATAGCAGTAATAGCTGGAGCTTTCAATTAAGTTGGTTTTTCATTTTACCACAATCCCCACCATTCCTTATTCTCTTATAGCCAGCCCACTTAACTCTTTTATATTACCTTGCTGGCTTCTACAGGCATTTAAGTTTGAGACCACTACATTAAGGCTGCTATAAGATCCAAGAAAATAACCATAGCTACACTTACCAGGTACAGGGGTCTGAGGGAGAAGAGGAATGGTTTTCATTCCACCTCAGCTCCTGCATATGGATCTGAACTACTTGTACGATACGCTACAGGAACACAAAATGTCAGCGCTTTACAGAGTCCAGTTACCTCCATATCGCCGTCCCCTTTTTCTTTTTTGGTAGAGACAGAGTCTTGCTATGTTGCCCAGGCTGGCCTCAAACTTTTGGCCTCAAGTGATTCTCCTACCAAGCCTCCCAAAGTTCTGAGATTACAGGCGTGAGCTACTGCAGCCAGCCCAATAAGTCATCCATTTCTAAAGAAGCTTATTCTTCTGAGCTTTGGTCTTCTTTGCTTACTAGGCTTTTGGCTCACCCTACAATCCACCCCCAACTCTTGTTATGAACCTCAAGACCTCCTTACTTTGATTCAGGTGTGATTCTCCAGGTTAAACTATCTATCTTTGATTTTAAACACAATTTGGCATTTGTTCCCTGATTCCAAGTACCCAGAGATGCAAGCTGACACTTTTATCTTCCGCCCAACTAGTGCCTTCTAAGATCAAAGAAGATCAAAGAAGACAGTCATTAATAGTTCATTAACAATGTGCTAAAATAATGTGAAAATGAAAAAGGTAAATTATCTGTTATCAAGAAGCTAGAAGAAAAGTTTCTCAAAGTATCAAATGATTTCCATTTCTAATTTCTAGATCCCCTCTCAGTCCTGAAAAACAGAATTCTTTACAATGTAAAATTTACAATTATGCAATGTGCAAATAGTACAAATGGAATTTTTTTTCTCCTCACCAGGAGAAAAGAAACATCGATTATAGATGTCAATATTATTTTCTATTTAACATTGTATGTTTTCTCTAGGAATTAAATGTACCAACAATACCTCCAAAATGACTTCACTATAACTACATTAATGTAAAGCAGACAGCTCTTCACGTAAGAAAAATACTGACGAGTGTTAGCACTTGGGCATGCAAAGAGAAACATGCTACAGTTATGACTTTCCTTTGCTAATTTCACACAGGTAGAGTCACAGCATGACTCTTGATAGTTATAAAACCTATTTAATATATTACCTTTATTTAAACATTCGTTCAATACATTCCTTAATAACCAAAACAACAAGAGCAGTATCATTGATCATAACAGCATATAAAATGAAGCTAACCTGCCAATGTACCAATTCTAAAAGACAGATTTTCTGTATGATGTAAAAGGAAGGAAAGACTCTGCTTCTCTATTTTATACTCCTATGGATATGTATCAACTTTCCTTATTCAACTGGTAGGTATATATCACTATCTTATGCTCACTTTCCCTTAGCGTGAGGCACCAGGTTTTTATTTAGAGGAGAAGTAAGGGTCATAGTGTGTAATGTTTAAAAATCAAACAAAAGACTGAGTTTCTATTTTGCATGTGGCTGTTCTTCTCAGAGACTAACAGTTTACTGAAGTCTCAAGGTAAGTACTTCCTCTGGCAAAAAGGAAAGATGCTGATTTCACTTATTTTACTGTCAGGGTATCTTCTGGGGATGGGGTGGGAAAAAAGAGTTGCATAAATAAATTAGGAGTGGTGGGAACACCACAATTGTTTAGAAAGATAATAGGTATTTCTAAAACCTTAAAAAGCAAAATCAAATATGTTCCACAAAGTCACAGCATTTTGTAAGCTGATCTCCATATTTCCAACATTAAGTCCAGTCTAATTCCTTGTAAACCATGACTAGATAGTTCTAGATAGAACTCCAATCTACAAGGAACCTCAATTTAATGTTAGATCAAATCTTAACCAATATTTTAATGATACCACAAACAAACTCAAAATAACAAGGAAGTACCATGTTCCTACTTGCAGTCCAATTCCTAATAAATCAGATACTTTCAGATGAAAAGGTTAAAATTATTATCAGAGGGTACATACAGTCAGCTAATTGATCAAAAACTGAGAGTCTGGGCTAGGCACCGGTAGTTCATGCCTGTAATCCCAGCACTTTGGGAGGCCAAGATAGAAGGACCACTTGAGGCCAGGAGTGCAAGACCAGCCCGAGCAACACAGAGATCTTCTCTCTACTGAAAATTTAAAAAATTAGGAGTGGTGGCACAAGCCTGTAGTCCTAGCTATACAGGAGGCTGAGGCAGGAGGATCACTTGAGCCCAGGCGTTTGAGGTTGCAATGAGCTATGAGTATGCCACTATACTCCAGCCTGGGCAACAGAGTGAAACTCTGTCTTTAAAAATATATATAAAGAAAACTTACAATGTGGTCTCAAGCTAAAATAAACGAAACACTCATTCACAATCAGGAAACACAAATCCAGAATTGCATTTTTCCCATTCATGCCTTTCTGAGAAATTAGATTAACTTCTCGAAATCGGCAAGTGAAATGTGATCATTCAAACAGTGATGATACTAGGGCAGGAGTGTTGGTTGTCAAGATAGATCATTGCTCGCTTCATGAAAACTTAATTGTCTTAAGAGCATTACGATACCTTGTCAAAAACATTTCGGTATATGATGTAATATTCATCAGCAGGTCCTTCCTCGTTACAGCCCAGTCTTTCAGTTTCTGTGATTATGTATCTTTGCATACTTTCCAAAAATTCCTTGTCACTTCTGCAAATAATAGGTGGGAGAACTGCATGTTTTCTTATTTGATAGACTGACATAGGTGTCAGTCTGCACACTTGTTCACTGGAGAAAAGTTAAATCTTGACCTGCTCGTGCAACAAAGTCAAAGCTTTGATAAGTCTGAAAGAAAAAAAACAGCATCAATTAATATAATAATTTTTTAATTAAGTCAAATATTGATCTGAAATGTATATTTATTTCAGAAAAAAAATTGCCCATCTGTCTCTGTGATAAATACTTCAACCTATGTATTAAAAGGTCTGTGCTATTTCACTGCCACAGCAGAAATACCAAACACCAGTCAACTAAGAGCTCTTCTCTTCCGAACTATGCACAACTCCTCTCCTATGTATCGTATAATTGATGGTGTCTTACGCTAATTCACGCTTTTTAATAGAAGATTTGGTATTTTATATTTATTTGTGTCCTGTGGGAAAACTAGTTTGTAAGCCTCTTGACACAAACAAGGTCAAATACTTTACGACCCTGGCGCTTATCTGGCCTAGTTTCATCCAGCACACAATAGCTATAAATAATAAACTTTACCATAATTCTCATCTTTAATATTAAAGTACCAAGCAAAAAGAGGTAAGGACTTCTGCTAAAATCCATCCCTCAATGATGTCAAAAATAACAGTATTTTTCAGAGTATAGTTTTCAAGCAGCTGTATTATACTACTTTCAGTAAAGAATCATGAACGGAGGGCAGTGCGCCACGGCGGCCTGGCGGGGGCTAGCGCGCTGTGGGCCGGCCCTGCGCCACCTCAAGGCGCCTCTCGCTCGCCAAGATTGAGTTCCACGCGCTCTTCGCTTTGGGGACGCGACGGAGGAGCGGGTGGTGGCCCTTGTGGACGGTCCTCACTGACCTTGGGCGGCGCTTAGGGCGAAAAGGGCGCGCCGAGGCTCGCGGGGACCACCAGCTCCCCGAACCCACTCAACCGTCCCTGCTCACAGGATGCCGCCCCTAGGCATGGGCCTAGGACGCCCCAGTGTGCAGAAGAGAAGCGGGATCAGGTTCACGCACACCTGCCATCAGATCGCAACTTTTTTTTTTTTTTGAGACAGAGTACCGCTCTGTCACTCAGGCGGTATTGCAGTGGCGCAATCTCGGCTAACTCCAACGCAACCTCTGCCTTCCGAGTTCAAGCGATTCTCCTGCCTTAGCCTCCGAAGGCACTACAGGTGCACGCCACCACGCCCAGCTAATTTTTTATATCTTAGTGGAGACGAATGTTTCACCGTGTTGCCCAGGCTGGTCTCGAACTCCTGAGCTCCGGCAATCCACCCACCTTGGCCTCCCAAAGTGCTGGGATTACAAGCGTAAGTCACCGCGCCGGACCGATCTTAACTATCAGTCATTGGTTGCATCTGGGGTCACCCAGAGGCGAAGCCCATACCATACGCTCTTACACACCACCTCAGTTCAGGCAAGGGGAAGTCACAGCCAGGAGCCAGGGGCCAGCTGATAACTCTGTACTTGATTCCATAGTCAAAGAAGGAGCTGGATGGCGTCCCATGCAGAATGCCGTCCTCTGGGAGTGTCTGAATGCGGACTCTGCCTTGACAGCTCTGCACAGCTACGTGGGGCAGAAGCCCCCCAACACCCAGTCGATAGTCCTCCTGAAGGAAAGCTATGTCATGAAGGATCCCTACACCTCCGACAAGGACAGATTCCTGGTTCTAGGCTCGCGCTGTAGTTTCTCCAGCAGGCTGCATGGCCAGTGTACTCAGAGTGATCCTGGAGTCTGAGAAGTCCCCGAGCATCTGCCACAGGGTGATGTGCACACAGGGGAGCTGTATCAACAGCTAGAGGGACCAGATGGGCCAGGGCGGGAGGAGCCTCCGCAGGGTGGTGTAGGGAGTGTCTGAGGCACATGGAGGAGCTCTTGGTACAGGAGAAGCTGGGAAAGGAAGACTGGAAAGGAGTGCAGTTTATTCTACTCCAAGAGAGTCTGCCTCCCTTGTGTCCAGGAGAACATTAGTGCTTTTCCTCTGGAAATTCAACAAGACTTGAAGAAAAGGAAAGCTCCATCAGAGGCCTCCCAGCCAGCTGGGTTCTCGGACGTGAGTGCGGTCAGGGCTGGGCCATCGGGCAGCACCCTGTACAGAGCTCCTAGGCCAGCCTGCACCGGGGATGCTGCTAAGCTGGGAGCTGCCATGCCGGCCTTGTTTCTAGACCATTGGGAGCAGCACTGCAGCTCAGGGGAGCTGGAGCCCAGCTTGGAGCAGCCACGGGCCCAAGGAGCTATGCCGAGAAAGTAGTCCAAAGGCAGATGCCAGACCAGACACAGCCAGGAACCCGGCCAGTCGCCCCTGCATTCCCCTCAGGGCCGAGGCATGAGTGAGTGCTACTCAGATGTGACTGAGAGGGATGACCTCCTTCAGCGGGGCAGCTTCTTGGAGGCCACCAGCTGGTGCGTGTGGGGGAAGACGCCATGCTGTGTTGAGGCCATGGAGCACCACAGGTGGCTGCAATGGCCTATCTGTAAGGAAACTCACTGACAGCAGCTGACTGTTGGATAACATTGCCCGCATTCACATTAAAGCCATATATAACACCTAGCAAACAGAAATATGATCAATGAAGTAGCACAAAGATTACAGTACAATCATTTATTTGTCTTCTTTATTCAGCATTCTACAGGACTTTATTCATATCAGAATCCACTGCCATGGCTCACATCCAGCTTACATAAGTAGCATTTTACTAGAGCAATTGTTTTTATTTATAGCACATTTTCTTTATATTTCTATAACTAAAAGCTTTTCAATCGCACTCATAATCTCTGTGTTTCATCCCATCTGCTTTCTACCACTACTTGCTGGTATGATGAGTGTGTTATACTTCCTCCGTAAAGGCGGCCTTTATAGGCATATTAACACATTTAAACCAAAATGAAATCAAGTAAGAATATAACCAAAGAAAATTAATGGATAGCCACCAAAAGACATGTAAAGGTTTACTCATAATATCTAAAACTTAAAAAAAATAAAGAACTAAATGTTCAACAAGAGTAGAATGGATTAATTCATGTAAAGAAATACTATACAAATGGTTTACAATAAAAAGAGCAAACCATGGCCGGGTGCAGTGGCTCACGCCACGTTGGCCAGGCTGGTCTTGAACTCCTGACCTCAAGTGATCTGCCCACCTTGGCCTCCCAAAGTGCTGGGATTACAGAGCTTGGCTCATTGCAACCTTCGCTTCCTGAATTCAAGCAATTCTCCTGCCTTAGCCTCCCAAGGAGCTGGAACTAGAGGCGTGGGCCACCACGTCTGGCTAATTTTTTATAATTTTAGTAGAGATGGGGTTTCACGATGTTGGCCGAGCTGGTCTCAAACTCCTGGCCTCAAGTGCACAGCCCAGTTTGGCCTCCCAAAGTGCTGAAATTACTGGCATGAGCCACTGCACTCGGCTGCTATTTTCACTATTATAAACAATGCCATGATAAATAAATGCCTAAATCAATTGTATCATGTTCTGGCAATATAACTGATATCTAGTTATCTGAAATAACATATATAACCTAAAAATACTGCCCATAGCCATATACTAGAAGAGGAGACACCAAAATAATTCAGAAGTTTAAAAGACCAGATTTATCTTCATGTTGATGAACTGGAGTCAATATATAAATTAATATAAAGTAGTTCCAGCAAGGGAATAACTCATAAATGAATCAAGTTTTCCTAAATGAGAAATAATTTTTTTTTATCTTGTATTTTTAATTCCTTTATTCAGCCAGTATTTATTGACTGTCAACAAAGCACCAGGCAGTGTTTCACAGCTAGGAATTCAGCAGTAAGACAGATAAGGTCCCTGGCTCCTTGGAGCTTATGATCTAGTAGGGGAGACAGACTATAAATAAATAATATAATTTCAAATAGTAAAACAAAAAAGTCAAAGGAGGGAGAAACTGGTGTAATCATTAGTGAGGTGGGTAGTGACATTTGGATACCAGTGGCTTCCTACAGTATTACCCTTAGGATAAAATCCAAGTTCCTTTACCTGGCCTATTAGTGTCCTTCAGGAACCAATGACTCTTGTTCTCCGACCAAACTTACTCTCTTCATGGCCCTGTCCTTTGTCCCATATCCCCATCCCCACTCCCATGAACTTGCTCTCTTACCTTAGGATCTTACATAATTCTCTCCCCCTCCCTGCAGAACATCCTTCTATATTACCCCCAATCCCCAAAACACATACATACTACCACTTTCATTCACTTGGTTTTTAATCTTTCTTCAGTTTCAGGAAAGCTGTCCTGGATTCCCTTAAAATTGGTCAGATGCCACTGCTATGTTCTCCATAATACCATGCACTTCCTCCGTCATGGTATTATCTTTCCACCACACTGCCTTACAGACTTCCTGTTTATATTCCGTCTGTCTGTTAGGCTGTAAGCTTGACAAGATCAGGAAACAAAATGTTCTCATTCCCCATTATCTCTCCTCCACCACATGCATTCAAGTGCATAATATGGTTTCTAGCAGAGCAGCACGCAAACATATATTTGCTGAATAATCAATAATCACTGAACAATAATCTAGTCTGTTCATAAGACACTGGACTTGCGGTACTCTCAAACCAGAACACAGCTAAGGTGATTGCTCCTTAGCATCTACAAAATGCCACTGAGTTACATAAACCAACTAAGATTACCATTCATTCATTCACATTAGATATTCAGGGATATGTTGACAAGTCACAAGGGTTCCCACTCAAGCATTCCAGGTCTAAGTAAATGAGCCACTTCTACAGAGCAGAAAAGGCAGTGTGACAGAGCACAATGGGCCACAGAAGGCCAGAGGGGCATCTCATTAGCCTGTGGAAGGGGGCAAGGAAACATCAGGGAAAACATCTAGTAAAACAAAATCTAGGGCAATGCTTAAGTTGTGCTGCATTTATTTACTCGGTATTTGGAGGGCACTAATTGTTTGTCTGCCATTATTCGAGACACTGGAGATACAGAACTGAACAAAACAAAAGTCCCTAATCTCACAGAGGTCACATTCAAGTAGAGACAGACAACACACAAGGAAAAAAAATAGGCCAGGCACGGTAGCTCACACCTGTAATCCCAGCACTTTGGAAAGCTGAGGCAGTCAGATCACTTGAGGTTAGGAGTTCGAGGTCAGCCTGGCCAACATGGCAAAACCCAGTCTCTATTAAAAAATACAAAAATTAGCTGGGCGCAGTGGCTCACACCTATCATCCCAGCTACTCAAGTGGCTGAGGTATGAGAATCGGTTGAACCAGGGAGGCGGAGGTTGCAGTTGGCTAAGATCGCACCACTGCACTCCAGCGAGGGCAACTCTGTCTCAGAAAAAAAAAAAAATAGAGAAAGAAAGAAAAAGAAGAAAAAATATACAGAAATATAGTATGACCGATGAGGGTTAAGTTAGATGAAGAAAAATAAAACAAGGTATGGGGATAGAGAGTAAGAAAGGTGGGAGGGTGCTGTTTTCTATAATGTCAGGGAAGATGAAAGACCTCACTAAGAAGGTGACATTTCAGAAATCTGAAAATAGCAGGTCATGTAGATTCCTGGGGGAAGAGTAGTTGAGGCAAAGAGCAGCCAATCCAAAGGCCTTGGGGTGGGACAGCACATTTGAGGAACAGCGAGAGGGCCCATGGGGCTAGAAGAGAATGAGAATGGGAGAGAAGAGATGAGATCAGAGAGGTAACTGCCACATTATGCAGGATGTAGGGCCTTGAGGGCAGAACTATTATCAGCCCATGGGGGACTTCTGTGTGGTTTAGTAAAAGAGGTCCCTTTCTCTGGGCAGATTTGGCAAGAGGAGCAACACTGGGCCGTGGCCTCTACTTGTTCCAGTGCTGGAGCAACAGCCTCACTTGTAGGAATTTAGGCCCTTTGAGGCCTGTGTGCAGAAGAGTAACACCTGACTCACATTTTAAAGAACTGTTCTTGTTGCTCTGTGGAAAACAGATTATAGGACACAAGGGTGAAAGCTGGAAGTACTGTTAGGAGGCCACTGCAATAATCAAGGCAAAAGATGGTGGTGGCTTGAATCAGCGTGTAACAATAGAGGTAGTGGGAAGGGTTCTGCACACATTTTGAAAATAAAGCCAAGATGTGCCGAGGCAGATAAGACGGGGGATATAAAAGAGCAGTCAAGGACGACCATGAAGTTTTTGGCCTCAGTGACTGGAGAAATGAAAACTGCCACATATAGATGGGAAGAGCAATTTCATGAGATTAAGAGTTAGGGGCCTGTCCATTAGAGATGCTGAGTAGATAGCTGGATATGTGAATATGAAGTTGAGGTAAGTGGCCGGAGTGACAGATAAGTTTATGAGTCATTTGTATATGAGGATACTTTAAAAGTTATTAAACAATATGAGATAACCAAGAAAATGCTAATAAAGCAGAGGCCCAAAGACTAGGCCTTGGGGATACTCCATGGTTAGAGGTCTGGCAAATCAAGAGGCGGCAGCAAAAGAGCCTGGAAAAGAGCCTCCAGTGTGGCAGAAAAAGTGAAAGAGGTGAAGTCAGGTAAAGAAAGGTTTCAAAGGGAGATGGATGAGCAACTGCGTCAAATGCCGCTGTCAGATCAAATAAGATGAAATGACCATTGAATTTAGCAACATGGAGGTCGTTAGTGACCATTACAAGAGCTAGCCCATCAGAATGGTAGGGACAGAAGCCTGACAGGAGTGTGTTCAGACAATGGAAGGGGAAGACTGAAGACAATGTGTGCAAACAGCTCTAGGAAATTCTGTTGTAAAGGTAAAGACTAATTGACAGACTATGGGATGAAAAATGTTCCAAGAAACAACTGGATTCTTCAGAAATGCCAAAACAGGGGAGAGCATAAGTCAGGAAACTAAATTAGCTCGATTTACTGAAATGTAGAGTAATGTGTTTAGCAGATTAGGTTGTAAAGAAGGCAGAGGCTGAATGTCATTCTAAGAAATTTGTATTGTATCCTGAAGGTGAGATATTTTAAGTAGAATAATAACACACTCACTATTACTTTTTAAAATGAGTATTTGGAGGCAATAGTCAAGGTGGGTTAGAAAGGAGGAAAGACTGGAGAGAGGAGTTAGACACTGAATCCCTACAAGTGAAAATTAAGGTCTGAATTTGGGGATGGGGTCGCAGGCGGCAGAGGATGAAGAAATAAATACAGAAGACATTAAAGAGGGTACATTAGAAAGGACTCTGGTTCGTGCAGTGCAGAAAGGACAGGGGCAACTTGCTTCTAACTGGCCTCCTTGCCAGAAAAGCACCCCATCCATACTCCAAAAACTTCCTCTCAGATCCAACACTTCCAATGACCAAACTTGGAAATTCTACAACTAAATAACTATTCTGCAAGTTTCGTTTCCGTACGGCTTCATATGAAAATCTGAAAACTCCTGAGATTTTCAATATGTTAAAGCATGTCACGCTAACGAGTGACACACCAGACCCAGACTCTTCCCTAGGCTGCCGCAGGGAGAGACTTGGCGGTTGAAAGCAGAGAGGGGCTACAGGCAAGAAAGGGCTGAACCCCCGCTTCCGAGGATTTCACCTATTTTTCAGTTTGCCTGGAGCAGGCCACGCAGATTCCCTTCCATTGGAAGCCCAGGGAGCGTCTGGTAGATCACTGATTCTGTACCCCTCATCGTTTCTACAAGTGGGTGAAGGACACCTTTCGTGCCCCGCACTCTTTGCCGGCCCGGTAACCTTTCCTCCTAGTCACTTCTGGCCCGTTCCCACGCTCAGGAAATCGTTATTCCGCTTCATCCTCCCCACGGTCCTCACCTGAATCCCTTTCTCCACCAACTCCAGTGCTTAGAGACAATAACTAGGGGATCTGGGAGGTGGAAGTGCATCTTGGGACTAGCAGTCCAAGGTAGAAGAAAGCAGTGGAAAACTACAATTCCCAGAACACACTTCCATTTCCTCTCTCTTCCTCAATGAGGGCCCCCTTCGACCCACCTCCTTTTGAAGACTCTCTTAGCCACGTTGACTGTGCGGGAAAAGCCTTTTTAAAACATATTTTACGTTGTTTAAACCTACCATTTCGGAAGCATTCCGAAGGCGAAAGTGAGAAATAAGCCCAAGCTAGGGAGAGGAGAAACAGTCTGGCACCGGGTTGGACAGTCGCTGGGACGGCAGTCAGGCATATGGTGTGGTCGCCTAAGGGGAGGGTCCTTCGGCGGGGGCGCCGAGAAACCCCGTGGGCCTGCGCGGCGTTCTTCCTTTTCGATCCGCCATCTGCGGTAAGTGTCTGCTCTTCGTATGCTCTCGGGCCGGCGTCGTTTTTCTCGTGCATTTGTGACCTCTGACCTAACCCGTCTCTTCCTTTTCCTCAGCCTCAGGTGGGGCCGCCACCAAAATGCAGATTTTCGTCAAAACCCTTACGGGGAAGACCATCACCCTCGAGGTACGGGCCAGGTGGTCCTGAAGAAGCTAAGGTCCAAATAAGGTCCTGAGGTGGATTTTGGGACTGGCGCTGCTTTCCAAGCCTTAGACCATGATTCTGAACGAATTTGGGTTCTGAAATTTAAGCCCTGAAATGAGGATATTTTGCTGAGCAAAGGCCTAGAGCTGATTTTTGGTGCTCAGAGGCTGGGCTTCTCGCCCCTCGAGGGGTTCGGGCCAGTTAGCTAAAGCGGAGGAACTGCGCCTGCCAGGAGCGAGCACGTGTGGCCCTGCAGCCGCCGCCCGCCCTGGGCTGGGAAGATGAAGGTGCTCTCCGGGAGCAGACTTGGGAGGTTGCCAACTGGATGGGTAATCAGCTCCCCTTGAGTAGCTTTCAGCCCTGCCGCCGGTTCGGTTCAGTGGTAATTACCAACTTGAATTAAACGAGTTCTGCTGTAGTTGCTTAATGTGTAACCAACCTGCTTTCATTTTAACACTTACAGGTTGAACCCTCGGATACGATAGAAAATGTAAAGGCCAAGATCCAGGATAAGGAAGGTAAGTAATATTTTGTAGTTAAGAAAAAGTAGGCGCTAGACATGTCTGCTCTTGGTGAGGGGGGAAGGGGTCAGATTGACAAAGCGTAATATTTGTGGAATAACATAACAAATGTTCATGATTCGGGAGCACAGTACCTAGATTGGAATCCTTGAGGTGTATTTCACTTGCGTGAATTCGGACACTTATTTATTTTGGGTGCGGGAGGGAGTCTGCTTTGTCGCCCAGGCTGGAGTGCAGTGGCGCGTCTCAGCTTACTGCAACTTCAGGCTCCCGAGTAGCGGGGTTTCCAGGCGTGCACCACCACGCCTGGCTAATTTTTTGTATGTTTAGTAGAGACTGGGTTTCACCATGTTGACCAGGCTGTTATCGAACTCCGGACCTCAAGTGATTTGCTCACCTCGGCCTCCCAAAGTGCTGGGATTACAGGCGTGAGGCGTGGCACCCAGCCAAGTACTGGCATTAAGATTAAATGCAGTAAAATGTAATGTGTAAAGATTGAGAACTATGTCTGTCCTGTAGTAAGGGCTTATTATCAGCCGTTATTATCATGTATTTGATTAAGGGGTGTTATTTTATAAATCGGGAGCACATCAGGCTTGGTGTGCTGTGACTTAATTTTTGTTTTTTTTTTCTCATTAGGAATTCCTCCTGATCAGCAAAGACTGATCTTTGCTGGCAAGCAACTGGAAGATGGACGTACTTTGTCTGACTACAACATTCAGAAGGTCTGTCTGAGGGAAGGAGCAGCCTCTTAAAATGTTATTTTGGAAATTTTTCATTCTTTTTTTGAGACTGGCTCTGGATCTGTCACCCAGGTTGGAGTGAGTGGTGCAATCACTGCAACCTTCAACTTTCAGGCTCAGGTGATCCTCCCACCTCAGCCTCCTGTAATTGGGGCTAATTAAGCACATGCCTCCATGCATGCCTACATTCCATGCATGCCTCCATGCATAGCCCAGACTCCTGGGCTAAAGTGATCTTCACACCGTGGCCTCCGAGTGCTGGGATTACAGATGTGAGCCACTGCCTGCATTGTATTCTGGACATTTTGACACAAGTGGGGAGAATGGGATTAGAATAGCAATAGATTTTTAGGTGACTCCTATACTGATACTTGAAGCACTGCTATAGTTTCTCACATTATGTGTTTTGCAAGTTGCATCCCATGGTGTAATTCAATGCATTCTTTAATCTCCCTATAAACTTAATTAAGAATCAGATACTTTATTGGGACAGAGGTGGCAAGATTTGATGCATGATGTTGGTGTGCCCATTCTTAGTGCAATCATAAAAGATTGCTTCATTCTCTCTTCCATTAACAGGAGTCTACTCTTCATCTTGTGTTGAGACTTCGTGGTGGTGCTAAGAAAAGGAAGAAGAAGTCTTACACCACTCCCAAGAAGAATAAGCACAAGAGAAAGAAGGTTAAGCTGGCTGTCCTGAAATATTATAAGGTGAGCCAGTTAAAGTGATGGGCAGAATGTCAGCAAAGTCTTGGTTTATTTGGAAAACTTAATCTTTATAGTAACTTGTCAATATTTTCTTGGACTTAAGCATCCAACATTATCCCACTTTTGTTTAAATGAAGTTTTCTGGAAATGGGAAATTCAGACTTTCTGGGGTTTTTGTTTGATATTTGAAATTGCTTATGTAATAGGGCTCTGAGTTTAAAGTTAGGTCTGGGTTCAGGTCTTACCTTTGTTTACCACTTGGAAAGCTGGACTTTAATGTTCAAAAGTCCCAAGACTTCTGAATGTTTTCATTTTAGTAATAACTGGTGAGAATTTAGGGTGCTTTGGTTTATAAGCACTAAAACTACCAGTATTATATAGCTAAAAACTTAAATATTTTGAGTCAGTTAAATCAGACTTTAGAATGTGTTATAAAATTATCTTAAAGCAACTTTGTACTTTTCAGGTGGATGAGAATGGCAAAATTAGTCGCCTTCGTCGAGAGTGCCCTTCTGATGAATGCGGTGCTGGAGTGTTTATGGCAAGCCACTTTGACAGACATTATTGTGGCAAATGTTGTCTGACTTACTGCTTCAACAAACCAGAAGACAAGTAACTGAGTTAATAAACGACATGAGCTAACATTTATTGTTGTTTTTTTTTGTAGTGCTTTAAAGAATGATTTTTAAGCACCAAATTGATGGTCACACCATTTCCTGTAGTAGTTCTGCTGTCACTGTGTGAGTGTTGCTTCTGGGGATTATGTGACCCAGTGGTTCTGTATACCTGCCAGGTGCCAACTACTTGTAAAGGTCTGGATATTTTCAATTCATATTAACTTCTTAGGCTACCTATACTTTGGCAGAAGTTTATTTAATGTAAGTTGTCTAAATAGAAGCCAGTTTGTATTTCTGTCCATTTCTTGACCTCAGCAAAATAGACATTTAGGGCTAGGTAATTCTTTGTTGTGGGGTCTGTCATATGATGAGTTTTGTCCCTTTTCTCCACCCATTCAATGGCCAGTAGTGCCTATCTCCTATTTTCTTTTGAGAATCATGGTTTGTGTGGTAAGTGTTCTGTTAAAGGCTAAAGTTGCCAACTCAAAAATGCATACTGGCTGGGAGTGGTAGCTCATGCCTGTAATCCCAAAGCTTTAGGAGGATCACTTGCATCCAGGTCCAGGAGTTCAAGACCAGCCTGGGCACCATAGCAAGACACTCATCTTAAAAAAAAAAAAAAAAAAGCCAGGTGTGGTCCCACCTACTGGGGAGGCTAAGGTAAAAGGATCCCTTTGAGCCCAGGAGTTGTTATAACCATGCACTGCACTTCAGCCTGGACAACAGCAAGACCCTATTTCAAAAAAAATGCATACTGAGTCTCTGGGTGGTTTCAGTGGAAGGTTTGCTGCCTGTTGTACAACTCTTGGGAATTTAACGTTTGTTTGTTTATTCAGGATGGATCCCTATAATGGAATGATAACTTATTTGTACTGTTTGTTTGTTAACACTAAGAGACAGTTTGGTTTCAAGTAGGATTTGGGTAGCGCATCTTTGGAGCTCAATTCAGGGAGAGGTGGTTCACTTGACAACACTCTTACTAAGGCATACACTTTAAAGAATCAGTGATGTGTAAGTAATTGACAATTCCCTTTTACTATATTGCCAGTCTTTCCATTCAAGGATCTCTAGTGGGAGAAGTCCTTCAGTAAGATTTCCTGTCTATCTCTGTAGCACTTTTGACAATTTGTTCCAGTGTATAAATACATGGTAGAACAACTTAGATACTTTCTGGCCAGTAGTAGTGCATTTCTACCTTCAATAAAGCAACACATTGAGTTATTTACATTTTTAATGTAACTTTAAAATCCTGGATCCCAAGAAGTCTTGGCTTGAATATGCTTTTCTTCATAACAAACAATTATATCTCCTACTTTAAATTCTATATTTTCTTCATCTAAACTGAGTCCACAGTCCATTCCAGTTTTGACAATTGAAATGTCATCTTTATGGTGTTTCAGTGAGGTTAACGATCCTTAAAAAAAATAATTTAAGGTTAGTATATTCAATAAATGACAAGTACCTACTAAACATTACGTTGTATGGTGTTACCAGAAAATTACTCTGAAATTCTTAATTTTATGGTCCCCTCATGTTAAATGATGGGACTAAATACCAGGTGAACCCCCTCAAATATTCTAAATCTATTTCAAAGGTAGATACCAATTTTTTCTGAGGACAGGATGGAACTCAAGACTTGAATGGGTAAAACCAACACAAACATCTCGGGCAAAGGGAGCCCATCAACTGTAGACAAGTTAGGAGTTACAGCAATAAATGGCCCGAGCTGAGATTATGGGCATGAAAGATGAACAGATTTCAGACGGTTATATTGTCAACAGGTTTTGGTGACTGGATATGCTATTATAGAAGGAGATTTTGATGTTGCTTACCCTTCCAAATTACATGTCCATTACGGGTTAGTTTAAATTTTTTTTGTTTTTCTAACTGTCCTTTTTGGACTCTGCAGCCAGCCACAGGAACTTTTTTCTTCCCTTCTGTTACAGAGAAAATAGCTAGTATAGACGCCTCACCTTTAGGAATAAGAGAACATTAATGTGCAGAAAACTAAGAAGTCTGAGAAATGTGCAATTTCTGACATTCTGTAGTGTAAGGATTAAAGGTACGACCAAAATCCAAATTCATGCATAGAAAAAAGTCTGGGTTTCTTTAACTGCAACTTTATTTTCCTCACCAATATTAAGAATACAAAGGCATGAAATTCTTCGGCTATACTTTTTTTTTTTTTTCCTGAGATGGAGTCTCATTCTGTCATCCAGGCTGGAGTGCAGTGGCATTATCTTGGCTCACTGCAACCTCCACCTCCAGGGTTGAAGCAATTCTCAAGCCTCAGCCTCCCAAGTAGCTGGGATTACAGGCACCCACAACCACGTCCAGCTAATTTTTGTATTTTTAGTAGAGACAGGTTTCACCCGGTTGGCCAGGCTGGTCTCAAACTCCTGACCTCAAGTGATCACCACCTCAGCCTCTCAAAGTGCTGGGATTACAGGTATGAGCCATTATATCCGGCCAACTTTGCCTATATCTTGTCTATTCCATGAAAACCTTGTTTTAAGCTTTCCTTCAATATATTTTCTAGAGTAGATTATCATTACTTGATTTCTCATGGGTCACCCAGGCTGGAGTGCAGTGGCACAATCATAGCTCAATGTACCCTCAAGCTCCTGGGCTCAAGCAATCCTCCTGGATAGCTAAGACTACAGGTGTATGCCACCATGCCCAACTAATTTTTTTTATCTTTGTTTTGGAGGCTGGTCTTGAATTCTTGTCCTTAAGTGGTGCTCCTACCTCAGCCTCCGGAAGTGCTGGGATGACACATGTGAGCCACTGTGCCTGGCCTTGTTTTTCATCTTGCCATAAGTAATTTATATCTACTTAGGAGCACTAATTTTGAGCCTGGTTTTCTGCCCCCCCACCCCCCTCAGACGGAGTTTCCTTCTTGTTGCCCAGGCTGGAGTGCAATGGTGCCATCTTGGCTCACTGCAACCTCGTCTCCTGGGTTCAAGCGATTCTCCTGCCTCAGCCTCCTGAGTAGCTGGGATTACAGGCATGCGCCACCATGCCTGGCTAATTTTGTATTTTTAGTGGAGACAAGGTTTCTCCATGTTGGACAGGCTGGTCTCGAACTCCCAACCTCAGGTGATCCACCCACCTTGGCCTCCCAAAGTGCTGAGATTACGGTGTGAGCCACCATGCCTGGCTGAGTCTGTTTTTTTCACTGACTAAAAATTAAAACAAATTCCAATAATGAAGTAACACACACTATAATAAACCAAATTTCTAGGGTGCTATTTGTTAGTGTTATCTGACTGGTGTGTTTGCTTAATACTAGAAGCCGACATATGACTCAGTTTTCCAAATTGCTCTTAGCACAAGAACATAAAAATGTCTGTACAATCATGTTGAGCAGGTCAGAAAAACCTAAAATAATCTGTCAGAAAATTACTCCTGGCTTGAACCCAGGAGGCAGAGGTTGCAGTGAGCCGAGATTGCACCACTGCACTCCAGTTTGGTGACAAAGTAAGACTCTATCTCAAAGACAAAAATTGAACTGTTCCAGATTAAATGGAACTAGAGAGAGATGACAACATGGATATATTATAATCCATGATCCTAGACTGGGGGAAAAAAGTATATTGTTGAGACAATGGACAAAATGTGAATATGGACTGTGTATTAGATAATAGCATTATATAAATAAATGTTAAATTTCCTGAGTTTGATCAGTTCTATCTATGGTTTTATAAGATAGTATCCTTGTGCTGAGCAGACATACATATTTAGAGGCAAATGGGCACAATATCTCAAATGGTCCAGGGAAAAAAAATTGTGTGTATTTGGAGCAGGACAAAAATGAGGCAAATAGACAAAATATAAACAACTGGTGAATTAAATAACAGATACACAGGAGTTCCTTGTGTTTCTCTTGCAATTTTTTTCTGGAAATTTAAAACTGTTATCAGGCCAGGCGCAGTAGTGGCTCACACCTGTAATCCCAGCACTTTGGGAGGCTGAGGCAGGCAGATCACCCAAGGTCAGGAGTTCAAGACCAGCCTGGCCAACATGGTGAAACATTGTTTCTACTAAAAATACAAAAATTAGCCAGGTGTGGTGGTTGGCGCCTGTAATCCCAGCTATTTGGGAGGCTGAGGCAGAAGAATCGCTTGAACCCAAGAGGCGGAGGCTGCAGTGAATCAAGATTGTGCCATTGCTCTCCAGCCTGGGCAACAAGAGCAAAACTCCATCTTAAAAGAAAAAAAAAACTATTATTAAAAGTTAACAACAAAAATATCTTCATGGGGAGGAAAAAAGAACAGATAAGGTGACTTAACCAATTTTAAATAAACTCAGTCTTTGGCCACGATATGCTAAAAACAATATTTTTAAATATTATATATGTATTTTTCTTTTTTTTTTTGAGATAGAGTCTCGCTCTGTCACCCAGGCTGGAGTGCAGTGGCATGACCTTCACCTCCCAGCTTCTAGGAATTCTCCTGCCTCAGCCTCCTGAGCAGCTGGGATTACAGGTGCGTGCCACCATGCCTGGCTAATTTTTGTATTTTTAGTAGAGATGGGGTTTCACCATGTTGGTCAGGCTGGTCTCAAACTCCTGACCTGGTGATCCGTCTGCCTCGGCCTCCCACAGTGCTGGGATTACAAGCATGAGCCACCACACCCAGCCATATTTAATATTTAAATGTAAATTTTCCTCTTATGGTAGACTTCTGCCAGCCCCACGAAAAAGTCAACAGCTCTTTCCATGACATTGTTCATAATCTTTATGCCTTCCATTGTAATGTAATCTGTATTATAATTATTTGTTCATATCTAAACTTGAGAGCAAGTTCTTAATTCCTTATTTGCCTTTGTATCCTCAAAGCATAGGCACAATGTGTTACACAGGGCAGGTGTTTACATAAGAAGTTACAGTGGATTCTCATGGTAGTCATTTTTTTCTAGAACACAGGATATATCTTTCAACATTGAAAACATTTCCTCTAAACTTTGCTTTCAAGTGCTATTTATAGCACTTAAGATACTAATTTTTAAAAGTAACATTCAGTGATCACTCACCTACTGGGTGCTCTTCCACAGCACAGGGTAATCTGCTGCTTAGTTCTTCTTGCAAATCTTCAACAAGATGGTAAATTACTTTGTGAAGTTTAATTTTTACTCCCTTTTTTGCAGCTGACTGTTGGATAACATTGCCCGCATTCACATTAAAGCCGTATATAACACCTAGCAAAGAGAAATATGATCAATGAAGTAGCATAAAGATTATATTATAATCATTTATTTGTCTTTCAAGCAGAAACTTGAATCTAAATTGTTTTATTTTCTAAATTAAACTAAAATAGCAATTAGAGGTCAAGCACAGTGGCTCATGTCTGTTAATCCCCAGCACTTTGGGAGGCCGAGGTGGGTGAATCACCTGAGGTCAGGAGTTCGAGACCAGCCTGGCCAACGTGGTGAAACCCGTGTCTACTAACAATACAAAATTAGCCAGGCCTGGTGGTGGGCACCTGTAACTCCAGCTACTTGGGAGGCTGAGGCAGGAGAATCACTTGAGCCTGGCAGGCTGAGGTTCCAGTAAGCCAAGATGGCGCCATTGCACTCCAGCCTGCACAAAAAGAGCAAAATCCCATCCAAAAAAAAAAAGCAATTAGAGGAGATAAGAAGGTCTGTGATATTTTTCTCACCAAAACTAGTAAATCTTCCAATTGACGGAAGAATTATATAAATTGTATTGTGGCTTGTTTAACAAAGAAAACTTCTTTGTAATTTTAAATCCATTTAAGGAACAGTAAGTGCCTATAACGTGTAAGACAGTATGCTAACAAAATTTGATTTTTATACCAGAGAAATAAGAACACCAAAAATGACCAGGGCTGAAATATTATTCTTCATTCTAATAACAATTACATTATTAAATTATAATCTTATTGTCTACCATTATTGTGGTTTGTACTCAGGTATTCAGATGGCCAGAAGATGCTCAAAAATTGTGACTTACAGGGGTGGAGGGAAAGATAGTGACTTAATTGGTAAAGTTCAAGAGTTAAAAATAACTCTTGAACTTTATTTTTAAGAAGCAAGTTTCATGGAGCTGACCAATTTACCAAAAAAAAAAAGCAAGTAATATATTTAACTGTAAATACTCTGGGAGAAAAAAAAGCAAAACACTCTTGCCTTAAACAAAATGAATGAAAAAAAATTAACCCAAATAGTTCAATCAAGAGAAAAATACAATCACCTTGAAAGTCCTATCATTAAGAAGTCATTCTTAATGGTAGGCCAGGCATAGTGGCTCACACCTATAATTCCAGCACTTTGGAAGGCCGAGGTGGGCGGATCACCTGAGTGAGGTCAGGAGTTTGAGACCGGCCTGGCTAACATGATGAAACCCCGTCTCTCCTAAAAATACAAAAGTTAGCCAGGTGTAGTGGCAGATGCCTGTAATCCCAGCTGCTGGGGAGACTGGGGCAGGTGAATTGCTTGAACCTGGGAAGCATAGGTGGCAATGAGCCAAAATCACACCATTGCACTCCAGCCTGGGTGACAAAAGAAAAATTCCATCTCAAGAAAAAAAAAAGAAGTCATTCAATTGGCCGGGTACAATGGCTCATGCCTATTACTCCAAGTACTTTGGGAAGCCAAGGCAGATGGACCACCTAGGTCAGGAGTTCAAGACCAGCCTGGCCAACATAGTGAAACCGTGTCTCTACCAATAAAAAATTAGCCAGGCATGGTAGTGCACACCTGTAATCCCAGCTACTTCGTGGGGACTGAGGCAGGAGAATCCCTTGAACCCAGGAGGCAGAGGTTGCAGTGAGCTGAGATCATGCGACTGCACTCCAGCCTGGGCGACAGAGTGAGATTCTGTCTCAAAAAAAAAAAAAAGTCATTCAATACACTGTCTACATTACAGCATAGTGCCAGGCCAGTCAGTGCCTACCAAATACTTTTAATTAATCAGTTAGATGTCACCTCTATCCTTTTCAGTACTAGAGGTGACATCAAACTCTAATCAAGTAAGGTTTCAAAGAATATCTTTCCTAAATGATTCATAATCACTCAACAATGTTGTTTCACTAGGTGTTCGACCATTTAACAGTCATGAGTCCCCCTTTTCGTGTATCATAAGTTTAACTAATAAAGACAGTTCCTTGCCTTCTAGGCCTGTAAAGCTAAAAGAACCTTTTGCTCTAAAAAGATATGATGTATGAAGTTATCAATTACTAAAGATAGGTAGCCAAAAGTAAAAGATGAAGGAAAGAACCAAATAGGCTGATTACAGTGTTAGAAACATTGGGAAGTCTAATGAAAGACAGGAGAATCAACCTTGGGATGGTAAAGAACTAGGAGTAGGGAGAGGGGGCAGTAATGGTACTTTAGAAAAAAAAAGAGAAACATGACCTGGTCTTGAAATAGTTCCCCAAAATTGCAATACAACCACAACAAATGGAGCTACGGCCACAATTCTGCACATCCTATTCATTTCAACTGCTAGCTGGGACTGAACTATAGCAGGAAGGGTGATGTTGATGGGAGTAAATGTCAGGTGTGACAAGCCAAGCAGCAACACAGAAGCAGATGGTTCAGTGTTATTTGGAGAACAGAGATTAACAAAAAGAAATGGAATCCTTACCATTAAATGTTTCAGCAAGGTTAACATCATTTGCACTTATATCACCCACTCCAAAATGTATTAATTCTAGTTCACATTCATGTGAAGCATCATAGGTATCTATAATGTTCAAAATGGCCTCAACAGAACCATCAACATCACCTAAAAACAGAAAAAGTTTACAATTGTTGGGTCTTAAGAATTAGACATCAGCAGACATAAAAATGAAAATAATCTATTTAAAGCCATCATAGGTATGTCATTTACCACTAAATCCACTTTTATTTAGGCTTAGCATTACAAATACTTACTTAATAGCATATAATCAGCCAAATATACATTTACAACAAAATCAGCAAGAAATATGTTGACTAAGAAAATCTCTTCTAAAATATTGAAATAATTTTCATGTAAATGTAAAGGTCCAAACTAATCATGAGAATTAAAAAAACACATATTCAAAGAATGAACTGTAAAGTAAAATCTTTAAAAAGATACCTTTAATAATCACAGGAAGTATATTTGAATCTCTTTCTGTTTTCTCTTTTGGCCTTAAGAATGCTTGTCCTTTTCTTTCTAAATACTTTAGATACGCTCTTTCCTTCCACTGCACGTTGCCATACTTCTCACGGGCTTTCCAATGTGCTTCTTGGTGTTCCTTTCGCTTTTCTTCTATTATTTTCATATCCTCTTGACTTTTCTCCTGTTCTTGTTCATACTTCCTCCAGTCAACAACTTCACGTGCCCTTTGCTTTATAGGGGAAAAACGCATTATTTAATGAAATAGATACCAGTAACTGCTAGATTAAAGCCTTTATGTTTTCCCCCATTAGGAAATTAGCTTAACTCATGTAAGAAATGACTACTTTTATAAGTTTTAAGAAACATGTAAAATTTTGAAAGCTTTGAAATGATTTGAAAATCTTATCCCCCACCAAAATTCTATAGTCTAAGGCTAACATAGCACAACTTGCCCCCTCACAATCCCTTATAATCTAAATTATTTGTTAACATTAATACACATATTTGGTATAACACTGTAAACTGACATTTAAAATCATTATATTATATCTAATATATAGGAATTAAGCTTGATATACCTCAGATTCTACTTCAAGAATTTCTTCTCCTGCAGAAGGAAGGTTTCTCCAGCCTATAATTCCCACTGGCATGCTGGGATAGGCCTCATCGACTGTTTTTCCGTTTTCATCAAACATTAAGCGAACTTTTGCCCAACTTTTTCCAGCAACCAGAACAGAGCCTTTTCTTAAAGTTCCTCTTTGAATTATAGCTGTAGTAACAGGACTAAATCAAAAGTATATTTTTAATGTCATAATCAGGATGTAATTGTACTTTAAGTAGAGCAAAGATATCTTTATGAAGTTTAAATTATATAAATGTGTGTACACAAGGTTAATTCCACCACTTCTCAACTTCTTAAGCAGTTTTTCATACTATAAAAACATTTGAAAGCTGGCTGCAGTGGCAGACCTGCAATCCCAGCTATTCAGCAGGCTAAGGCAAGAGACTCACTTGAGCCCATGAATTCAAAGTCAGCCTATTCAAGACCTTTTTAAAAAAATTTTATTTGCAATGCCAAGTAGAAGCAACCCAAATGTCCATCAAGACAAATGGACATTTCTTCCAAAGAAAATGTGGATTTTACATACAAAGGAATATTATACAGTCTTTAAAAAGATGGAAATTGGCAAGTGTGGTGGCTCATGCCTGTAATCCCAGCACTTTGGGAAACCGAGGCAGGTGGATTACCTGAGGTCTGGAGTTTGAGACCAGCCTGGCCAACATGGCAAAACCCCATCTCTACTAGAAATACAAAAAGCAGCCAGGTGTGGTGACATGTGCCTGTAGTCCCAGCTACTCAGGAGGCTGAGGCAGGAGAATTGCGTGAACCTGGGAGGCAGAGGTTGCAGTGAGCCACGATCACACCACTGCACTCCAGCCTGGGTGACAGAGGGAGACTCTATCTCAGAAAAAATAAAATAAAAAATAAATTTTTTAAAAAAGAAATCCTGTTACAGGCTATAGCATGAATGTAACTCTAGAACATTATGCAAAATGAAACACGCCAGTTATCAAAGGATACATACTGCATGATTCCACTCATATGAAGTATGTAAAGTATTCACAAATTAAAAACAGAAAACAGGGCCAGGCATGGTGGCTCGCACCCGTAATCCTAGCATTTTGGGTGGCCAAGGTGGGTGGATCACCTGAGGTCAGGAGTCTGATACTGGCCTGACCAACACGGCAAAAACCATCTCTACTAAAAATACAAAAATTAGCCAGGCATGGTGGCAGGCGCCTGTAATCCCAGCTACTTGTGAGGTTGAGACAAGAGAATCCCTTGAACCCAGGGGGATGGAGGCTGCAGTGAGCCAAGATGGAGGACACTTCACTCCAGCCTGGGCAAAAAAGTGAAACTCCGTCTCAAAAACAACAACAACAACAACAAACAGGAAGGTAGTTGCCAAGGGTTGGGACAGGGACAAGGAGATATTAGTGTTTAAGAGGTATAGTTTCAGTTTTACAAGATAAAATAGTTCAATAGATCTTTTGCACAATAATGTGAATAAACTTAATACTGAACTGTATATTTAAATATGGTTAACATAACAAATTTAATGTTAGGTGTTTCTTACCACAATTTTTAAAAAATCATTTCTTATAAGGTTATACTAAGAGAAGACGCAGGGAGCAAAGTGTTCTGACAGAATCTTAACCCACTTTCTATACCAGTGTCCATCCACTAAGGAATTACTCACAGTTGTTAGAGAGTATAAAGCAATGAGAAAACCTCTCTTGCCGATACATAGGACAATTCAAGAACACCACTTCAAAGACCCTTCTGCATATTATATTAATGGGCAAGGACATAAAGAATTTAGAAACCCTAAAACGCAACTATTGGTATTTCATTCTAATTTATGTTATCTATAAGACTTTACCAATTCAGTTGAGTCAGTGGGGGGAAAAAAAAATCAAGCAAATTTAACTACTTATGTCATCTAAATATGACTACTAGATGTATGCAGATAGTTGCTATGGTCTACTGGTAATAACTGCATTTTTGTGTTCTTGTGTTAGTACAAACAATAATATACTTTTTAAAACAAATGCTTTGAAAATATTGTTCATGAATTAATAACATGCAACAAAGATAATATATCATCATATAATCAAGTCACAAAAACCATGAAACAAATTAAAAAGGCAAGCATTTTAAGAGTCCTACCCTCTTCCTTTGTCTGTGAAAGACTCTATTACTGTTCCTTCCACTGGACCAGTGGGATCTGCTTTCAGTTGTAACATTTCTGCAAGAGCAATTGTTGCTTCTGCCAAAGCCATCAGATTATCACCCTTTAACAATAACAAATGTTGTTAATACACATTAATAAATACTATCTGTACATGAAATACTAAGGACAGAAAGTCACATAATCCATGCAAGTTATATTACACTTTTTCCTTTAAGCATTAAAAGCATGATTATCCAATTTAACAAAAAAAGGTATGGAAGGAGGGAGGGGAAAACAAAAGAAAAAAAGAGAATGGGAAGAATGGAAGGGAGGGAGGGATCAACAAGAAAACCTGAGCCACAGACAGATCTTGTATAGAACAAGTGGCTACTTTTTTAAAGGATGGCCACTGGTGGTTCTTGTTACTAACCCTTTCATAAACACATGCTTCATTCATTTTCTTTCTCCTCCATCTGTCTCTACAATTGTGTTTCCTTCCTCTTGCTTTCTTTTTTTAAGTTCTATCCAACTGAACAAGATTTCACATCTATTATTTCATCTGATCCACTCAAGAATCCTATAAAGTAAATCAAGCATTACTTACCCTTATTAAATAAATGAGGAGAAAAAGTACTAACTAGAGATTCAGGCTCTAAGCTGTACTTTGTAACCACCCAGCTGTGCAGCCTTAAAAAAAAATCACCTCATTTCCCTGGATCTCCTTATCTCAACTGTAAAATGAAGAAGCTGAAGTAAGTGATTCTTTTATCTTTCATGGTCTATGTTTACTATGTCTCTAGGGCTCCAAGATCACACAGCTGATTAACTGGTGATGGAAGTGGAACTGACAGGCAAGGAATTTTTCCACTCCTTGTATCAGCTAAAAGATTGTTCACAGTTGTTAACAAGTATAAAACAACAGACAAGGGCCAAGCACTGTGGCTCATCCCTGTAATCCCAGCACTTTGGGAGGCTGAGACCGGCAGATCACTTGAGGTAAGGAGTCCAAGACAGCCTGGCTGACATGGTGAAAGCCTGTCTCTACTAAAAATACAAAAAATTAGCTGGGTGTGGTGGTGGCACATGCCTGTAATCCCAGCTATTTGGGAGGCTGAGGGAGGAAAATCCCTTGAACCCGGAGGTGGAGGTTGTAGTAAGCCAAGATTGCACCACTGTACTCCAGGCCAGGAGACAGAGCAAGACTTTGTTTCAAAAAATAAAACAATAAACAACTTAAAAAAAAAGAATTGACTAAATACTTTGCTTACCCACCCACTTATTCCTAGTATTTATTCCAGTTTACAAAATGCTGTTCCAAAAAGCAGAATTGGAGTTGTTTCCTTGCATAAAGTAATCCTTTATACATCTTGGAAAAGAAGACCTCATCCTGCTTCTCTCTTCCAATCTCCTCCATTCCCTTGGAATCCTCTCTGACATGCCTCCAAATTGGCCTAAGCAGCTTTATATCTACCTGCTCATCTGATGTTATCTAGCCAGAAAAGGTGGTCAACTCTTCAAATATTTTATTTATTTATTTAAGACAGGGTCTTGCTCTGTGCAGTGGCATCATCTCAGCTCACTGTAACCCCTACTTCTCTGGTCCAAGTGGTCTTCCAACCTCAGCCTCCCCAAAAGCTAGGACTACAGGCACATGCCACCAAGCCAGGCTAATTTTCGTGTTTTTGTAGAGATGAGGTCTCACCATGTTGCTCAAGCTGGTCTTGAACTCCTGGGCTCAAGGGAGCCAACCACCTCAGCCTCCCAAAGTGCTAATATTATAAGCATGAGTCACTGCACCTGGCCAAATATTTTAATCTTATTGTAGTAAACTTAACATTTGGCATTCAGAGTGCAATAGCAATTGAAGTATTAGTGCAGAAGATAACAAAGTAAGGTAGCATTTTATAAATTTCAGAGAAAAAGATGCACAGTTTTACTATTTGGAGGCATAATTTCTAGGTATCCTGGAGGTAACACATTCAGGACAAGTAAAGATAAAATGAGATTTAATTGGAGGAAGGTGGTAGAGTAACACACCATCCCTTCAGTGAATAATCAAGAGAAAAAAGAAAGGCTATTTATAAATAAACTTTGTAATATGGGTGGACAAAAAGGAAATAGTTACTTAGCAGCAACCTCTATAGGATAAAAGAACTGGAAAAGGTGATATGAGGCAAGTAATGAGTTTCCTTGGTGTTTATATTCAAGCAAGAATAATTGGTAATTTTATTTTATTTTTTTAAAAAGACAGGGTTTCACCATGTTGGTCAGGCTGGTCATGAACTCCCGACCTCAGGTGATCTGCCCGCCTTGGCCTCCAAAGTGCTTTGATTACAGGCGTGAGCCACTGCGCCGAGCCTAATTGGTAATTTTAAAGAAAATGAAATTCATTATAAATAACATTTAAAAACATATAGCAATTTAATCCACAGAAACATATAGTTAATCAATAACAAAATCAACCTAAACATTTAATCTTAGGTATTCATGAAATTTTTGTTTAAATCTCTTAAATGCTGTAAGACCTGTTTTCCACTTGTAAGAGGCATAAAATACAAGCACTTTTTTGTTAACAACTGGATTTAATTTCTGCTTAAAAGTCTTTGGTGAGGCATGGTGGCTCACACTTATAATCTCAGTGCTTTGGGAGGCTGAGGTGGGATGATGGCTTGAGGCCAGGTGTTCAAGACCAGCCAAAGCAACACAGTGAGACCCTATCTCTATAAAAAAAATTTTTTAATTAGCTAGGCATGGGGTGGCACCTGCCTGTGCTCCAGCTACTAAAAACGCTGAGGTGGGAGGACAACTTGAGCTTTGGAGGTCAAGGTTGCAGTGAGCTGTGATCGCACATCTTTATCCTACTATTTCCCTATCCCTACATCATTCACCACTTATTCTCTTCCTAAGTATCTCATAATAAAAAATGTATTCCATTAATAGTTGACTCCACACTGATCAGCTGGTGACTGACCTCTCTGAGCCTAACTCCTAAAATGCTAAACCAAGATAATACCATCTTTGCCTGGTACCCAGAAAACTTGTTGAAAATAACACAAATATGCACATCAAAATGTTCTTTAGATGCAATGTACTGTGTGCATAATGTACAGCATTCCTATCCAGGCATATTCATATGAGGTCCCCATATTTACCGTAAGTGCAGAGACAGGCACTGCCTGAATATCACCTCCATAATCTTCACACACTACATCATAAGCCAGCAGTTCTTTTTTCACTTTCTCAGGATCAGCCTCAGCTTTGTCACATTTATTTATGGCAAGGACAATAGGAACTGAAAGAAACAGAGTTAAAAAGAGTTAAAATGATGACAGCTTCAATTCCAGGTATTCACAGTAAAAGACACCAACTTTCTCTTCTGGCTTTCTCTTTACTCAGCGGATGTTTTTATCTAACAAAAGGCCAAAAAGACCCATTTCAGAGTCACACCACCCTACTCTGCTCTCTACACATAGAGAAATCCAGATGCAAGATATTAAAAATATAATTATAAGCAGATTCTGAACGAATAACAGACACCTGAGATTATCAAAAAGCAATACAGTTGGGCTAGGAGTGGTAGCCCATGCCTATAATCCTACCACTTTGGGAAGCAGAGGCAGGTGGATCACCTGAGATTAGGAGTTTGAGACCAGCCTGGCCAACAAGGAGAAACCCCATCTCTACTAAAAATACAAAAATTAGCCAGGCGTGGTGGTGCCTGTCATCCCAGCTACTCGTGAGGCTGAGGCAGGAGAATCATTTGAACTGGGAAGGCAGAGGTTGCAGTGAGCTGAAATTACACCACTGTACTCCAGCCTGGGTGACAGAGCCAGATCTCAAAAAAAAAAAACAACAAAAAACAAAAAACACACTGTCATCCCTAGGTATACTGGTAGATTGGTTCCAGGACCCCTACCACTGCCTATATCAAAATCTCAGCATGCTCAAGTCTTGCAGCCAGCCCTGCAGAACCATGTGTACAAAAAGTCATGTAAGAAAGTTTCAAATTCTGTGAATACTGTATTTTTTTATCTATGCTTGATTGAAAAACATGTGTGTGTTAAGTGAACCCACACAGTTCAAACCTGTGATGTCCAAGGGTCAACTGTATTTTGGCTAGAAAAAGGTCTATCTTTAAACCTAAAAGCAAGACCAGTAAGTATACTGGAGATAATCTCCAGAAAAAAAATCATAACAAGATTCTAATTCAATACTGCTAGATCATTTGCCTCTTCTTTCCAGGGTTTATTAACTCATTGTTAAAACCCAACATCTCATCCTAGGTTGAAACTAAGTACCATTATCACAAATTTTCCTTTAGGATTTTTATTATTTATTGATACACCTAGCTCAGTGACCAACACATAGTAGGTTCTCAATAAATGTTTACTTAATGAATGAACCAAATAATCTTTTAATCTACTTGTTATCACTAGACATATCCTCTC
Organism: Cacajao melanocephalus; assembly: GCA_963573385.1. NCBI lineage: Eukaryota > Metazoa > Chordata > Mammalia > Primates > Pitheciidae > Cacajao > Cacajao melanocephalus. Next base: position 135,504 of record CAUYLG010045207.1, on the reverse strand, counting down.
TTTAGAGAAATCAAAAAGATTTCTATGAGATAATTCTGTGGTTGCATTTTATCATCTCCGCAATTTTCTGAGGTATCAAAGGAACAGAAATTTTAAAAGATACAAACAAGTTTTGCAATCCACGACCTACTATTATGAAAAAGTACATTGCAGCCAGGCACAGTGGCTCATGCCTGTAATCCCATCACTTTGGGAGGCTGAGGCGGATGGATCACCTAAGGTCAGGAGTTCGAGACCAGCCTGACCAATATAGAGAAACCCCATCTCTACTAAAAATATAAAATTAGCCAGGTGTGGTGTCGCATGCCTGTAATCCCAGCTACTCAGGAGGTTGGGCAGGAGAATTGCTTGAACCCAGGAGGTAGAGACTGCAATGAGCTGAGATCACGCCGTGGCACTCCAGCCTGGGCGACAAGAGAAAAACTCCATCTCAAAAAAAAGAAAAGTACATTCCTTGCTGATGAGCTGGAACGTAACAGGTACCAAGAGAAGAGGTGTACAAAGCCTGATATAATGAATTTCTCCTATCTCAACCAATTGCTTTGTAGTGGGATCCCTGGCAAATTTATCCCTGTCTTCTTGCCATGTGTTCCCTAGAACCATTAAGTACATAGTACATCACACAAAGGCAGTTTTGAGGAATTAAAAAGGAAAGAGAGTAACACTGGAAGCTAGCAGATCCAAATTCCAAATGCAGACATATTGAAAATTAGCTGTATAATTGTTTATAATTAGGGAGAGTTCTGGCTGCTGTCTGAGTCTTAGCTTTCATGCTGTAAAATGAAAGAAGTGGACTAGTTCAGTAATTCTCAACCTTTTTAAAATCTTGCCAGTAAATCTGGGGTAAATATGACACACTTCATTGCGTACATTTTCTCAGCAAGGGTAGGTGTATGGTCATTTCAGAATAAGAATGAATATACAAAGTGTAATTATATGTGTGGGTATTTATTATTACAACTTTTAAAAGAAAAAATATGGGAGAAGATGGTTAAGTGATTTTCTAAAAGTTTCAATTTTATACCTTTGATCAGGTAAGAACTTATTTAAAGCAGAAAAAGAGAAAGTTTCTCTTTAGAGAAGAATTCCAGATAATAAATGAACAGGAAATAACAATATAACCACTACGCAACTTCTAATGAATTTAGGTGACTGGAACATAGAATTTCATTATTCTCTTCTTTTGTATCTGTTTAAAATTTCCATGATAAACAGTTGACAAAAAAAAGGCATAGTAGAGAAAAGATTGTACTTGTGGTCTGTACTATGGTCACAAGTCCCAAGCTGAATCCTGCTATACCCTTCCTATGAGTTATAAGTCTGTGGGAAAACAATTTATCTTTCAGGCTTATCTGAAATACAGGTATAATAACTCTAGGACTGCTGTGAAGACTAAATAAGCTATATGTAAATGGCCCCAGAACTCTGACTTTATGTAGTAGATCCTTTAAATAAAAAAAAAAAAAGCAACTTCCTTCCTGATCCATTAAGTCGGCCACACAGTACCTTGAGCATCTTTGGCATGCTGAATAGATTCTACAGTTTGTTTCATCACCCCGTCATCTGCAGCTACAACCAATATGACAATGTCAGTGACCTGAGCCCCTCTGGCTCTCATTGCTGAGAAAGCAGCATGTCCTGGAGTATCAAGAAAAGTTATCTTTTCCCCAGAAGGCAGAGAGACTGTGGAAAGAGAAATTCAAGAACATCAAGGACTCAAACATGTACTTCTATAATACCAAGGAATATATGTGACATTATCAAAAACCATCAGTTCTTTAAAATAATTTTATTCCTTCCATTAATCTTAATCCAAACAACACAGATCATCATTTCACAATGAAAAGTGATAAAATACCAGTGAGACTTTTATGAGTTTTTTTCCATGTAATAATTTCAATCTAAAGTCTCATATTTCTAGAACATGACTACTTTCATAAATGTACCAACTGATATATCTATTCTGCAGAGAAAACAGACCAAATGTTGTACAGGCAGCCACCCTTACATTAGCAAATCAGAGCTGCACAACTCCCTGAGCCACAAAAAGGCAATTTAGTAAGCAGTAGCTCAGGATTTGAGACCAATGACCTTGGGTTTAAATCCTGGCTATGCTACTTACTGGCTACATACTGTGGGCAATTTACTTAACTCGAAGAAGTATCACCTTCCTTATTTGTAAATGTAACTATTAATTCCTACCTTATGATGTTGTTGTCAAGATAAAAAAGACAAAACTTATAAGGTGCTCAGCACAGTACTGGACACATGCTAGGTGCTTGAAAATGGGACTATTTTTTAATTATTATCAGCGACATTATCACAACCTAGCACAGGAGGGTATATAAGCGTAATTAATAAAAAATTTTAGGCTTATTAAATCAAACTAAGAATGAGCTAGAATTAAAAGTTAACACTATTTTCAGCCAGGCACGGTGGCTCACACCTGTAATCCTAGCACTTCAGGAGGCCGAGGTGGGTGGATCACTTGAGGTCAGGGGTTCAACACCAGCCTGGCCAACATGGAAAAACCCCATCTCTACTAAAAATACAAAAATTAGGCTGGGTGTGGTGGCTCATGCCTGTAATCCCAGCTGAGGTGGGTAGATCACAAGGTCAGAAGTTTGAGACCAGCCTGGCCAACATTGTGAAACCCTGTCTCAACTAAAAATACAAAAATTAGCCGGGCAAGGTAGCTCATGCCTGTAGTCCCAGCTACTCGGGAGACTGAAGCAGGAGAATTGCTTGAACCCGGGAGGTGGAGGTTGCAGTGAGCTGAGATCACACCACTGCACTCCAGCCTGGGCAACAGGGCGAGATTGCACCTCAAAAAAAAAAGAGTTGACATAATTATCTTCTTATAGAAAGTACAAAAAACACCCTTATTAACCACTTGCTCTACATTTCATCAAACCAATGGCTGTAAGCTTTAGCCTTCTCTTTTACTTCGAATTTGTATATTTTATACTATGACATTTGGTTTAAGAAAATAATAAGTGGGGTTCCCAAGGACATTGTAAGGTAATTTGTGTTCATACCAAGAAAGGCACCAATGTGCTGAGTGATGCCTCCAGCTTCCATTGCTGCCACTTGAGTTTTTCGAAGTTTGTCAAGTAACGTCGTTTTCCCATGATCAACATGTCCCATTATAGTAACAACTGGGAACCTTGGGGTTAATAAAGCTGGATCTGCCTGGGGCCTACAATTAACAGCAAAGGAGTTTCATTTCTTAAATACCAGAAATACTTTATAGCCTGTGAATTGGTTCACAGTTATCTCTGTGAGCTACCATTAACAATAAAACCCAACATTCAGCTTTGATTAGAACTATTTCCCCCTCTTATACATATAATGACTTATAATAGACTATTTAATAACTGCCTACCTACCTGTGGTTTGCATTTTCATAAAAATGAGTAGAACTGTATCAAAAAGACCACATAATAATTCAGCAAATCTAAAAAAAAATCCTCTAAGTTTTATAACATGAATGTATACTTTCTAGTGCTTTAAGTCCTTTGAAGAAAAGTTTATACACATCTTTATTACAAAAGAAATTTTAAAGCAAATCATTCCATTAAAAAGTGTAAATATAACTATGTAGTCTCCCCTAACCGCTGCCAGTATATACAGTTAAGTTTTACCTTCTTACAGCATCTTTATTTTTTCTGACTTTGTCCTGTTTTAATTTACTCCACTTTAACTTCAACCCTGCTTTCTTTATCACTTCTTTGATCCAGACTTCATCTAAAGGTGAGTCTGCTTCCAGTGAATCTATGTCAACAGCAGTGTTCAACAAAGCTTCATATACAAAATCTGGTTGGAATAAAACAAAACTTATTAGGATCATTAATTAAATGCTCAAGAAAGTAATCTCTATTAATGCCTATATATACAGCACCCTCAATGAGAGAAATAACTATGCAAACTGTTTCTCTAATATTAAAAAATCACAAAGAAGCTAAAAAATGTTTTTCGATTTTTAAAAATATGATACATTTCTATTAACTGACTTCTACATATTCATAAATATTTGAATATTTATATATTCTAAGCCATCTGAATCATCAATAAAACATTCAGCTGCACGTTGTATAAATTTAGTATTTATAATAATTGATTGTAGTCTATCTAAAAACTTAAGGTCACAAATGTTATGTATATACGAATGTGTATGTGTATATACAATCGATTCCCATTATTTGCAATAATTATGTTCTATAAAGTCACCAAAACATCTGAGTCAGCAAATATTGAACCACTGCTCTGAGGGGAAACATGGAGCTGGGTTCCTGCAAGCCTTTAGACACATTTCATCAACTGATCAATACATAATTTTGTTTTATGCCTTTCTGCTTAAAGACTCTTTTAATATATATACATATATATATAGCTGATTTATTAAGATTGAACTCATGGCCAGTCACACTATAACTCATGCCTGAACAAGCTTATCTGAGATACATATTTTCTCTGTAAGGCTTATCACAGCCTTCTTGGGCTTAGGAACACTAGATAGGACTTCAGTACCGCATTTAGGAGCCATCTTAAACAGCAAAATTACCAACAAAAAGCATAAAAATGTGAAAAAATGTGACACTAAATAGAACACAAAAAGGACACCTGTTTGCAATGAGAGAGCTGAAGAAGAGTGTCATGTCGTTCAACCTCAGCTTCAGAACATGCACAATGGACAACTCAAGTTTTTCACTGTTCTGCACATGGCCAGTGATAACTGCGAGGGAATCTTGAGTACTAATATTTTTTTTTCGGGAGGAGGAGACAGAGTTTTACTCTTGTCACCCACGCTGGAGTGCAGTAGCTCAATCTCAGCTCACTGCATGCAACCTCTGTCTCCCAGTTCAAGCAATTCTCCTGCCTCAGCCTCCAGAGTGGCTGGGACTACAAATGCACACCACCATCCCTGGCTAATTTCTGCATTTTTAGTAGAGATGGGGTTTCACAATGTTGGCCAGGCTGGTCTCAAACTCGTGACCTCAGATAATCTGCCTGCCTTGGCCTCCCAAAGTGCTGGAATTATGGGCATGAGCAATCACACCCAGCAAGTACTGATTTTTGAGCTGCAAATACATTTTGTTGAGCAGGTGAATTTTCAAATACAGAATCCACACATAAACAAACAATTCATGCATAATGAGAACTGACAGTATGTACAGATACACACTCACCAACACACTCATAATATGTATCTCTGAATACATGTATCCATAATTGATTTACTTGTTTATGTATCTATTTAGGGTGTCCAAAAAGTCTTTATTTTTTATTAAAAAAATTTTTTTTTGAGACAGGGTCTTGCACTATTGCCCAGGCTAGAGTGCAGGGGCACAATCCTAACTCACTGCAGCAGCCCCAAATTCCCAGGCTCAAGCGATCCTCTTACCTTGGCCTCCATTATAGCTGGGACCACAGGTGCCACCACCACATGCTACTAATTTTTTGTAGAGAAGGGGACTTGCCATGTTGCCCAGGTTAGTTTTGAACTCCTGGCTCAAGTAATCCTCCCATCTTGGCTTCCCAAAGTTCTGGAATTACAGGTATAAGCTACTGCACTTAACCCAAAAACTCTTGAAATATAGGAAAAATATTTACTTATTCTCTTTTTCATTTTATTTAATGTGCTTTGTTTTAATCTCAGTCATGTTTCCCTGTGGATGATAAATAAAGGGATCTGTGATGATAATGAAATAAGTAGCTTTATGTTCCAGACTTGCAGTCACCCTATACAAATATATTTAAAGAAAAGACATGAAAGAAAGGTAGCTGGGTACGGTGGCTCATGCCTGTAATCCCAGCACTTTGTAAGGCCAAGGTGGGTGGATCACCTGAGATCAGGAGTTCAAGACCAGCCTAGCCAACATGGTGAAACCCAGTCTCCATTAAAAATACAAAAACTTAGCTGAGCGCAGTGGCGTGTGCCAGTAATCCCAGCTGCTCCAGAGGCTAAGGCAGGAGAATCTCTTGAACCCAGGAGGTGGGGGTTACAGTGAGCTGAGATCGTGCCACTGTACTCCAGCCTGGGCAAGAGTGAGACTCCATCTCAAAAAAAAAAAAAAAGGAAGAAAGGCATCCTCAGGTAAGCAGAACATTATACTAAAAGAACATTCTATACACTGGTGTGCTGGCAAATGTTTAATAACTAGGCTCTCAAAAATAAATCACTGATTTACAGCATTCTCCAATTTCCATGGTGCAAATATGCCCACCATGGTTGATTACAAGTTACCAACATAAAGTTACTGAATGCAGAGTTGGGAGAGATGCACTGTAGTACACTACTACATAGTCTTTCTACCATACAGATATGATAGGCATAATAACCTTGAGAACATAGGTAATTGTAAAATGCAATAAAATAATTGGGAAGTGAAGAGTTGGTTTTGTTTGTTTGTGGTTGAGGCAGGGTCTCACTCTGTCACCCTGGGTGGAGTGTACCAGCATGATCTTGGCTCACTGCAACCTCTGCCTCCCAGACAATCCTCCTACCTCAGTCTCCTAAGAAGCAGGAACTAGAGGCTCACATCACCACACCCAGTTAATTTTTGTATTTTTTTTGTAAAGATAGGGCTTCACCATGTTGCCAAGGCTGATCTCAAACTCCTGGACTCAGGCAATATGTTCGCCTCAGTCTCCGAAAGTGCTGGGATTATAGGCATGAGCCACTGCACCCAGCCAGTGAAGAGTTTTTATAAGTTTTTACTACCTTTATGACTAAATGGTTGTGTTTAACAACCAGCTCACATAATTCCTTATAATTTAGCAATAAGCTCACAAGCGGATGCAAGTCGGTACCAGCAAGCCACTGATTTTACTCCATAATAATGCCAAGAAACCATTTCCTGTTTATCTCCCCACCACATGCTTTCCCAAGAAAACACATTTTAAGAATGATACAACTCAAATTTACTATGTGAATATGCTCTCAGAGAACTATAAAACTATTTCAAAACAAAAATTACTGAGTAGGCCAGGAATGGTGGCTTACACCTATAATCCCAGCACTTTGGGAGGCTGAAGTGGGTGATCACCTGAGGTCAGGAGTTCAAGACCAGTCCGACCAACATGGTGAAACCCCGTCTCTACTAAAAATACAAAAATTAGCCAGGTGTGGTGTGCACCTGTAATCCCAGCTACTTGGGAGGCTGAGACAGGAGAAATGCTTGAACCCGAGAGGTGGAGGTTGCAGTGAGCTGAGATCGTACCACTGCACTCCAGCCTAGGGAACAAAAGCGAAACTCTGTCTCATAAAAAAAAAAAAATTATGAGTACAATTCTATTTCTAATAATGCTAAAAATACCTAATAATCTAGTTTTCCAATACATTATACTGAACTTCTGAGAGGCAGCTTACATAGAGAGATAATCGTTTACCCTCTGCATTAAATGCATATGGTATTAATATATTATTTTATTTTTATCCAAGACTTAAATAAATATTTACATGGAGAAAAGTATCCAACATATTGCAACAAGACATATTACATCAAGCTACTTAACTAACCCAGGAGAGGAGGAAAAAAATATACTCATATCGCTAATGTATATAGTAGTTAAAAATAATTACCTCATGAAAACTATAATTCAGAAGATATTTGAATATCAAATAAGCTTCAAATAGATACCTTTTGTTTGCATCACAGAAAATCAGTTTGGGGTTTAGAGTACTGCTCCATGAGACTACATTTATATATATATATTTTTTTGCCTAATAAAGCATAAATTTATATTTTAATCATATATTTATTAGTCATACTAAAGAATGCTAACATGGTTATGGGTTCCTCTATGTGTGTGGAGGTAAGGGGTAATGTTTAAAAAAAAAAGGAGTACTCATCTTTTAGAGACATATACTAAAGTATTTATGGGTAAAATAAAATAACTGTTGTCACTGACTTATACATACATTTAAACTTATTCCACTTTTCCTGCTATCATATGTGTCTGATAATTGCTAATAATAAAAACTTTGGGCAGGTGCGGTGGCTCATGCCTATAATCCCAGCACTGTGGGATGCCAAGGTGTACAGATCACTTGAGGTCAGGAGTTCAAGACCAGCCTGGCTCACATAGTGAAACACCATCTCTACTAAAAATACGAGTATTAGCCGGGTGTGGTGACCCACACCTGTAATCCCAGCTACCGAGGTACAAGAAGCTGAAGCATAAGAATTGCTTGAACCAGAGAGGCAGAAGTTGCAGTGAGTCAGGATCGTGCCCCTGTACTCCAGCCTGGGCAACAGAGCAAGATTCTGTCACAAAAAAAATTTTAGGCTGGGCACGGTGGCTCACACCTGTAATCCCAGGACTTTGGGAGACTGAGGAGGGCGGATCACAAGGTCAGGAATTCGAGACCAGTCTGGCCAACATGGTGAAATCCTGTCTCTCCTAAAAATATAAAAATTAGCCAGACATGGTGGCAGGCCCCTGTAGTCCCAGCTACTTGGGAGGCTAAGGGAGGAGAATCGCTTGAACCCAGGAGGCGGAGGTTGCAATGAGCTGCGATCACACCACTGCACTCCAGTCTGGGTGACAGACTGAGACTCCATCTAAAAAAAGAAGTTTTAAAAATTAAGCCTATCATCAACACTATTTATAAAACCACACCAATGCAATTTTCCTTAAAAAAATTCTGAATGATGTAGCCATATCCATTTATTCTCAAAGTTTTCTAGTTATAAAATGACTGAATAATCCAACTGCAAAATTACTAAAAATGCCAGTGTTCTAACAATTTTGTACTCTTTGTAGGGATATACATGCACAAAAAGCATTAACACTTTCAGGCAGGAAACACAATGAAGTTTAGCATTGCTGTGATTTACAAAGTAATTCTTGAGAGATAATTTGGTTGGTGAATAAGAGCATGTGCTCTGGAGCCATATTCCCTAGGTTCAAATCCTGGCTCTCCCACAAACTAGCTGTCAAATAGTGGGTAATTATCCTCTCTAAACGTTACTTTCCTAGCCTGTAAATAAGGATACCTACCTCTACAAGAGCTAAGAAAGTACTGGTACATATTAACAGCTCAACATATATGAGTTACTATTAATTCCTTTTTTCCCCAAGAGTCTGTTGCGCTTCATTACAATAATAGGCTACTTCTCATATATTCAATTTTAATGTCACTTTATAATGAAAACTCAATTTTGTTTCAAAAATCCTAAATTGGTTATAAGTACATCACAATGAAGGGAATATAAAAATGACAATGACATGCTCCATTTATAAATAAAAATAGTATTATGACAAGTTGTAGTTATTACTACCAGTATTTCTCTGCTGGCCTTATAGATAGTGTCAAAACGAGTGAAAAGGCTGGGCGTGGTGGTTCACACCTGTAATCCCATCACTTTGGGAAGCTGAGGTGGGCAGATCACTTGAGGTCAGGAGTTCAAGACCAGCCTGCCCAACACGGTGAAACTCTGTCTCTACTAAAATTACAAAAATTAGCCAGGTGTGGTTGTGGGTGCCTGTAATTCCAACTACTTGGGAGGCTGAGGCAGGAGAATCACTTGAACGTGGGGGCGGAGGTTGCAGTCAGCCAAGATTGTGCCATTGCACTCCAGCCTGGGTGACAAGAGAGAAACTCCATCTCAAATAATAGCAATGATAGAAAGAGTGAAAAAAAGGAAATCAGAAAATTATAGGGGCAGGCATGGTGGCTCACACCTCTACTCCCAGCATTTTGGGAGGCTGAGGCAGAAGGATTGCTTGCACACAGGAGTTCAAGACCAGCCTCCACAACACAGTAGGACTCTGTCTCTACAAAACATAAAAAATTAGCTGGGTGTGGTAGCACATACTGTAGTCCCAGCTACTCAGGAGGCTGAGGCTAAAGGATCACTTGAGTCCAGGAGGCCAAGGCTGCAGTGAGCCATGATTGTGACACTACACTGGATAAAGCAAGACCCTGTCTCAAAAAAATTAAAAAAAGAAAAAGAATAAAGAAAAAAAGGAAAACAAAGTATATAAGTATAGCCCCTCAGTTCGAAAACATTCATTAGATTTATTCTAATAGCCCACAAATTTCCGAGAAAGAAATCTTCATTCATATAAGAAAATCTTTTCCACTTTCATTAAAAGCAAAATCTTAGAGAACTACATTTGGCAGAGTCAAGAAACTAACTAGGGATTATGACCTAAAGTGAAGAATATTGGGATGGCTTAACATATTTTTGAAGTATCAGTGTAGTTTTTAATCTTTCAATGTCTAAATCTCATTGCAAATAAAATGCCTAGTCTTCTAACATTCCCATATTTTGCCCTGTAAAAATATCTGACTCACCTGTGTTTTCTCCCATTGCTCTGCCCAGTTCCTTAACAGTCATTCCAAGCCATACTTCTACCTCCTTTTTAGACTTTGTTGAAGATAACTGAGATTTCCGTGGTCTTTCTTCCTATTAAAAAAAAAAAAATCAAAACATATAATCAAAAAGGAAGAAAAAACTTAAGTGACAACTTAGATTTATTCTGGAATATCTACCCCAATCATAGCCACTATTTCTTTCTTTTTTTTTTTTTGAAACAGAGTCTTGCTCTGTCACCCAGGTTGGAGTGCAGTGGCACAATCTCAGCTCACTGTAACCTCCACCTCCTGGGTTCAAGCCATTCTCCTGCCTCAGCCTCCCCAGTATCTGGGATTACAAGCACGTATCACCACACCCAGCTAATTTTTGTATTTTCAGTAGAGACAGCGTTTCACCATATTGACCAGGCTGGTCTCTAGCTCCTGGCCTCCAGTGATCCGCCCGCCTCAGCTTCCCAAAGTGCTGAGATTATAGGTGTGAGAAACTGCACCTGGCCATAGCTACTATTTCTACCAATAAACACTCCCATAAGTTAAACCTTAGACTGAAATTAAAATCCTGCATCCTTAATTCACAATTATACACTGCATTTCCAAGGAACCAAATTCATCAGCACCACACAATTAACCAGAACATCCCTTTCTCACAAAGCTCTATTGCTTGGAGTAGAGCATTAAGTAATAAATATTCTGTAAATGATAAAATACTCAAAATGGATTTTTACTGATGGTTCTAGGCACTTTCATCTCAGACCAAATAATAAAATAACTTACAGAAATCTGTAACTACCTTTTTTGTTACTAGAAGCCTATGCTGAGATAAAGCAGCCCCAATGAGCACATCTGTTGGCCAGGGCCAGGGATACAGCTGAGCTGTCCACACAGGGTAAAGAGATGAAAACTCATGCCTCCACTGTCTTAATGCTCTTCTTTGACACAGACTGTGCAGTTGCCTATAAATAATGTGAAATCGTAGCAAGTTCTCCAACTTCAGTAGCTTCTGGTTCATGTTTCTCCTAGGAAAAAAAAGATTTTAAAATAATATTCACATCAAGTTAGCAAATATTAATTGGATATTTACTACATGCATAGCACTGGGCTACACCTAGCTCATAGACTTACAACAATGAGTAAAACTGGGTTTCTGCCCTGAAAAAACTCAGAGTCTCGTCAAAAGATGGGATTCCATACCAAGTACTCTCTAGATACTAGTTATTATCATTACTGTCAATGTTACCACTATGATGAATTGAAATACAGTAACAACTTGTAAAAGGCTCTTTTTTCACTCCTGAAATATCAACAAACCAAATCACAATTACAGCAATTTTTCTTCTTCTTTTCTTTTTTTTCTGGAGATGGAGTTTCACTCTTGTCGCCCAGGCTAGAATGCAATGGCATGATCTCAGCTCACCGCAACCTCTGCCTCCTGCGTTCAAGTGATTCTTCTGCCTCAGCCCCCCAGGTAGCTGGGATTACAGACATGTGCCACCACATCTGGCTAATTTTGTATTTTTTAGTAGAGACAGGGTTTCTCCATGTTGGTCAGGCTGGTCTTGAACTCCTGACCTCAAGTGATCTGCCCGCCTCGGCCTCCCAAAGTGCTGGAATTACAGGCGTGAGCCACTGTGCCCAGCAACTAGAGTAATTTTTCTAAAGTGCAAATTCGAACTGATCACCTCTCTGTTAAACACCCTGCAACTTCTTTTTTGAAATGGGGTCTCACTCTATTGTCCAGGCTGGAGGCTGGAGTGCAGTGGTGCAGTCACAGCTCATTGGACCTCGACCTCTTGGGCTAAGGTGATCCTCTCGCTCAGCCTCCCAAATAGCTGGGACTAGAGGTGTGCATTATCATGCCCAGATAATTTTTTGTTTGTTTTTTTTGGTAGAGATGGTGTTTCACCATGTTGCCTAGGCTGGTCTCAAACTCCTGGGATCCAGTGATTCACCATGGCCTCCCAAAGTGCTGAGATTATAGGCAAGAGCCACCACGCTGAGCCTCACTTTATTTCTTACACTCTTAGAGTCTCTCCACTCCTACCTCTCAAGCTTTTGTTATTGTAACCCACCTGTAGTCTCTGATGGTTTGCCATCTCATCTCTGAACTTTTGCACACACTTCCTCTAGTTGTAATTGTCTTTCAACTCTTAACACTTTTCCATCTTCCCATTTTACCCCCCTCCAAAAAAAGATGCTTCATAGTAGGAAGAAGACACCCAATATTTATTGAATAATGCCTTTTGAATATTATTCTTGGAATGAAAGAAGAGTTTTTTGAGAGAAAACGATAACAGATCTCATTAGTAACATAGTTCTTTTCCTCCCAGTGGCCTCTATTGCCTCTGCTCTCAAGAGTACATTTCTATACCTTTGCTTTTCAGTTTTTAAGGGCAGGAACAACAAAAACAATGTAAGAACATGTTTTCCAGCCAGGTGTGGCGGCTCATGCCTGTAATTCCAGCACTTTGGGAGGCTGAGGTGGATAGATCACCTGAGTCCAGGAGTTTGAGACTGGCGTGGCCAACACGGTGAAACTCCGTATCTACTAAAAATACAAAAATTAGTTGGGTGTGGTGGTGGGCGCCTGTAATCCCAGCTACTCGGAAGGCTAAGGCAGGAGAATAGCTTGAACCTGGGAGGTGGAGGTTGCAGTGAGCCAAGATCATGCCTTTGCACTCCAGCCTGGGTGACAAGAGCAAAACTCTGTCTCAAGGAAAAAAAAAAAAAAGAGAGAAGAACATTTTTTCTTCTTACGAAACATTTCTTAAGCACCATATGCCAGGCTTTGTGCTTGATATTGCTGATTCAAAGTTTAATAAGCCAGGGTCCATTGCACAAACAGTTCATTGTCGTTAAAGCAAGCCTGCCAATACAATGAATCTCAGGCACACTAGATGCTAGATACAGTGACTGATTATAACCTAGGCTCGCATTTTCATTGCAATAATATGCAAAATTATTTCTATAAATTGTTAAGTCATCTTAAGATTTTTTTGTTTACTTTTCAATGGAATACATTTTCAAGTAGTGGGCAAAGCCTTTTAGACTCTTCAGATTTTCTTTTACTCACTACTCAGAAATAACTAGTTAACATTTTTACATCTTTTCAACTCTTTTATTTGTATTTATATCTATTTTACTTACAAAAATAAATATTAATTTTGTTTTACAACTTTTTACACAAAAGAATATATTGTGAATATTATTTTGTATCAGTAAACACTACAATCAGCCCTCTGTATCCATGGGTTCTACACTTGTGGATTCAAACACTGTGGATCAAAAAATTTTTTAAAGTTTTTAAAAGGATGGTTCTGTCTATATTGAATATGTAGACTTTTTTCCTCATCATTATATCCTAAACAATACAGCATACTGTTTATATAGCATTTACTTTGTATCAGGTATTATAAGTAATCTAGAGATGATATAAAGTATACAAGAGGACGTGCTTAGGTTATATGAAAATACACCATTTTATACAAGGGACTTGAACATCTGTAGATTTTAGTATATGGGGGCACAGGTCCTGGAACCAATGACCCATAGGGACACATATATTCTTCAGCATTACAAAAAAAAAAAGAATGAAAATTATGAACTATTTCAATGTGTTTACCTTAACCATATAAAGCTATCTTGAACAAAAGTCTAAACTTTTACAAAGTCTTAAAATTTTTGGTCGGGCACGGTGGCTCACACCTGAAATCCCAGCACTTTGGGAGGCCGAGGCAGGCGGATCACTTGAGGTAAGGAGTTTGAGACCAGCCTGACCAACATAGTGAAACCCTGTGTCTACTAAAAATACAAAAAAATTAGCTGGGCATGGTGGCACATGCCTGTAGTCCCAGCTACTCAGGAGGCTGAGGCAGAATTGCTTGAATCTGGGAGACAGAGGTTGCAGTGAGCCAAGATTGTGCCACTGCACTCCAGCCTGGGAGATAGAGCAAGACTCCAACTCAGAAAAAAAAAATTGTAAATGATTTCTCCCATAATATGGTATTTCTGCAATATGCTTATGTTTTATATTTATATATACAGCATACATTATACAAATATATTTATATTTTCTACTATTCTTTAAAATAGTTCACAAATGATAATATTTGATGTGACCAAAGAAACTGAGGCTCTGGATAGGTGATCTTTGCTAGATAACTAGACATTAAATGTTACATTTCTTTTTTTTTTTTTTTTTGAGACAGAGTCTTGCTGTTTCCAGGCTGGAGTGCAGTGGCACGAACTTGGCTCACTCCAACCTCTGCCTCCGGGTGGCACTGGGATTAGCGCCACCACACCCTGCTAATTTTTGTATTTTTAGTAGAGATGGCGGTTTCACCATGTTGGCCAGAATGGTCTAGATCTCTCGACCTTGTGATCTGCCGGCCTTGGCCTCCCAAAGTGCTGGGATTATGGGCGTGAGCCACGACACCTGGCCTCTTTTTTTTTTTCTTTTTTTTTAGATGGAGTCTCACTGTCGCCCAGGTTAGAGTGCAGTGGTGCATATCAGCTCACTGCAACCTCACCTCCCAGGTTTTTTTTTTTTTGTTGAGATGGAGTTTTGCTTTTGTCGTCCAGGCTGAAGTGCAGTGGCATGATCTCGGCTCACTGCAAACTCCGCCTCCTGGGTTCAAGCAATTCTCCTGCCTCAGCCCCCCAAGTACCTGGAATTACAGGTGCCCGCCACCACACCCAGCTACTTTTTGTATTTTTAGTAGAGATGGGGTTTCACCATGTTGGCCAGGCTGGTCTTGAACTCCAGCCTCAGGTGATCCACCCACCTTGGCCTCCCAAAGTGCTGGGATTATAGGCATGAGGCACTGCACCCAGCCTATACTGAATATTTTTAAAAAGAAAGAAATGATAACTGAAACAGGTACAGTACAGTGAAGAAATCTTACCAGGCAACAAAAGAAACTTAGAAATCTTACCAGGCAACAATAGAAACTCACTCTGATAGTGTTATCTGGACTGGGCAAGTCACTTGTTTCCTGTGGGCCTCATTTTCCCCATCTCTGTTAAAAAATAAATAAGTCTTTGAACATCTGTCCTTCCTATTACAAGACTATGAGGAGAAAATGGCATGATATATATACTTTATCATCAGCTATTTTAAAACCATATTACATGTTACAGTACTGGCTTATATGCTTTGAGGATTCATTGCTTATAAGTTAAAAATATTCACAAGTCATTAACTTGTTTACCTTCGGACAATTATGAGGTTGTGTATGTGTGTGTAATCGAGCAAGCATTTTACCTTAAAAAGTTTATTCAAGTAAAGGTCAACAAAAAATCTGACTTAATGCCAATGAAATAAACACATTAAGATTTAGAAATTCAGGCCGGGCGTGGTGGCTCATGCTTGTAATCCTTGCACTTTGGGAGACTGAGGTGGGCGGATCACCTGAGGTCAGGAGTTCCAGACCAACCTGTCTCTACTAAAAATATAAAAATTAGCCAGGCGGGGTGGCGCATGCCTGTAATCCCAGCTACTCAGGAGGCTGAGGCAGGAGAATCGCTTGAACCCAGGAGGCAGAGATCACAGTGAGCCGAATCACGCCACCGCACTCCAGCCTGGGCCAAAGAGTGAGACTCTGTCTGAAACAAAAAATTTTTGAAAATTCATTCAATAGTAACCATTTACACACATTAAATACTTTTAAGAATGGCACATGGAAAAAATCTTACTTAGGTTTGTGCCCTTGGACCAAGAAGTAGAGTGCTCGGGAAACACAGGATAACTTGAGGAAATAATTTTTAAATGAGTATGAAACCAGATTTGAGAAGAGCACAGATTAATGGAATGGGAGGAAAGACCCTACAGGATATTAACCAAAGCACAGATATGTAATTGAGGCAGGAACTGGCAAGACACATTGGAGGCAATAACCCAAATGTCAAAACTAGAAGGAAACTTAGTTATCACTAATTCCAAGCTCCTCATTCTACAGAAAAGGAAACGGAAACCCAGAGGGGTCAAAAAGACTTCTCCAATGTCATACGGCTAGTTCATGGCAGTCAAGACTAGAACCCAGATGTTCAGACCCCCAGTAAGGTGGTGTTTCGCCGCTAGGATATTCTTGGCAAGGAATCTGAAAAAAAAGTATGTTGCAAATACGTAGTTGCGTTAGTGGAAATGTCTGAATGCGAGTTGGAAGCTTTGGAACTTACCTGAAAGGTAAAAATAAATCACTGCAGAAAAATTACGGTTCTGGGGTGGCTTCGCCTCAAATCGGAGCCCAGAAGCCCTTGGGTCCAGGGTAGGCTGGGACGTGAGGAATTGCACCCGCAGCAGCGCGCGAGTAGGGGAAGCCGGCCGGGGGCTTCCGAGAGAACGGCGTACATGCGTTCGTGAATGCCTAACGTGGGCTCACGCAGGGATTAAATGCATCTTAGAAAGGCTTCCGAACGGGCAATGTTTATGAATTCGCGTGATTTGTGCCACTGACACGTTAGGCCAAACAACACACGCCACCCGGACTGGACAACCTTGGTTAAAGGACCCCACCCGTTTCACTCCTACCTACAGCCCCGGGGCCCTGGATTATGAGCATGGGCGGAGATCACCTTCCAGACCCGGAAGAACTGTTGGTAGGTCAGTCCGTTCCCGCCATGGTCCCCACCGGGCTTCCGGTCCCTCTAGAAAAGGTTCTTTCCGGAATTCAGAAGAGTTGCTGTCGCCCCTGGGGGTGGGACTGTCTGCGGTGTCCCCGGCGGGCGTCCAGCCTGGGAGGCGCTGGTTCATCCTGTGGCTCCTCCCAGGGTCAGCCGCGAGTGGTGAATCGTTTCTGCAGGTCCCTTCTATTTCTTATTTTCCTTTCCTTCCTTTCTCTCTCTCCTTTTTTCTCTTTCCTTCTCGTTCTTTCCTTCCTTCATTTTGTCCTCTTTCCTCTTCCTTCCTTCAAGTCTTTTTCTTTTTAAAGAAAACTGCCTTTATTCAGTTAGAAGCTGGAAAAATTAACTGGTACAGAAAAAAAGTAATCAGCTGGAGAAAAGAATGCCACCGTGAGAACTGATGGCTCCTCTGGGAGGGAATCTGGGTACAGTGAAGATTTCTGGGAGGCAGATCACTTCTGTTCTGGGGCTGAGTGGCCTCGGTGGTGCTTACACTCGAGGAAACGTTAAATGGAGAATTGTGGGAGAAATGATACCTCCTTCAAAGATACGTGTTCCTAACAAGAAGGAAAAGAAAATGCAAGGGAACAGTGGCCGTAGAACCAGTTAGTATTGTGCGACCAGTACTTTCTCTTTTTTCCGAAGTCAGCTGCTGTGTATGGCATTTAGAGTAATAGAGCCAGAGTGTTTGGGTTCCTATCCCAACTCATTCCTAGTATGTGGTTGGGGATGTTTTGTCAACTCTTTGTGTTCCATTTTCTTCATCTACATTATAGTAATGACAGTAGCTAGTTCATAGGATTGTAATAATGTTTTTTTGAGACAGAGTCTCACTCTGTTGCCCAAGCTGGAGCACAATGCCGCGGTCTCGGCTCACTGCAACCAACTTCCGCCTCCTGGGTTAAAGAGATTCTCCCGCCTCAGCCTCCGGGGTAGCTGAGATTATAGGCTTGCGCCCCCACGCCCGGCTAATTTTGTATTTTTAGTAGAGACAGGTTTCACCATGTTGGCCAGACTGGTCTCAAACTCCTGACCTCAGGTGATCCACCCACCTCGGCCTCCCAAAGTGATGGGATTATAGGCTTGAGCCACTGCGTAGCCGTAATAAACTTTTACTGGTTGAGAAACTGTTGATAAATAGTGCCTGGTTCATAGCGTTTGCTGTTATGGTTATTACAGTCTGCCCCAGAGCTTTTCCTCACCTTGCTTGGACATTATATCTTTCAGCTGGTCCTCTTGACCACAACCATCACCACCTCTCAAATATAAGTATTGTTTTATTAACTCTGTCTTTTGGTAAAAGGAATTTGAAAAGAAAACAAAATCAGTCAATCAATCTTTGTCTTTAAGATCTACCACTAACCTAGGGTAATGGTATGGTATAGAAGTTCATTACTCAAAGACATACTTGCATCAAAAGCATGCTTGCCATCAACTGACCTTCTAATTCATGCCCCCACCCCAACCCACCACCCTCTTTTTTGTTCTCACCTTCCCAGTACCTACTACAAAGGTGTGCAATCAGTGTTACTGAATGATTGAATACAAACCCCTCTCCTGGAAAAAAAAATTTTTTTTTTTTTTGACATGGAAATCTCACGCTGTTGCCCAGGCTAGAGTGCAATGGTGCCATCTCAGCTCACTGCATCCTCCGCCTCCCAGGTTCAAGCAATTCTCCTGCATCAGCCTCCTGAGTAGCTGGGATTTCAGGTGCCCTCCACCACGCCGAGCTAATTTTTTTTTTTTTTGTATTTTTAGTAGAGACAGGGTTTCACCATGTTGGCCTGGCTGGTTTGAACTCCTCAGCTCAAGTGATCCTTCTGCCTCGGCCTCCCAAAGTGCTAGGATTCCAGGCATGAGCCACCGTGCCTGGCCTGGAAATTTTTTTTAACTGAACCTAACATGCACAACACTTGAAAACTATTGAAGTTTATTCCAATTACTATCATTTTACCTACCACTCACAGATATCTATTGAAGTTTAATTTCTGTGAGAAGTAGTTCTTTGCTCTCTCACTTGCCTTGCAAGGCAGTTGAGAAACAAGCAGAAATTGGTTGGTAGACCATCAGAATAGTTGCCAGATATTTTTTCCACAATATTAAAATGAAAATAATCATATATGCATTTATGTTCCTCTAATTTTCTAATCATAAAAGATTTTCTAATCATCCTAATGTAGAAAATTCAAGCAATAGGCCAGGCGCAGTTGTTTACACCTGTAATCCCAGCACTTTGGGAGGCTGTGGGCAGATCACCTGAGGTCAGGAGTTTGAGACCAGCCTGCCCAACATGGTGACACCTGGTCTCTACTAAAAATACAAAAAATTAGCCAGGTGTGGTGGTGCATGCCAGTAATCCCAGCTACTAAGGAGGCTGAGGCAGAATTGCTTGAACCTCGGAGTCGGAGGTTGCAGCAAGCCAAGTTCGTGCCTTTGCACTCCAGTCTGGGCAACAAGAGCAAAACTCTGTATTAAAAAAAAAAAGAAAAAGAAAAGAAAATTCAAGCAATGTACCAAAATACAGAAAGAAAGTGACAAAAAAAGAGAGAGAAAAAGAGGAAATGAAAACCATTAAAGGAACAGAGAAGCCAACCTGAAAGAGCTCCCAATGGCCAAAGCTGGAAATGTCTGAGCAGCAAAGTAACATAGTCCTGGCTTATAACCCAGAATATCAACTAAGTATATATGTGTTCATACTGATATAAATGATCGAATAAATAAAGAGAAGGAAGAAATCTTCCTTACAGAAGAATTCCAAATTACATATATATATATATTCAAAGACATGCTCTTTCTCTGCTTACCCCAGTTGTTGTCTACTATGTGGGTTTTGTTCACATTGCATGAAACCAGTGTTTTCCCAGGCAAGCAAGCAATGTGTTCACCCATCTTATGGTTTTATTGGAAGGATATTATATTCAGTATGACCGGTTAACCGGTTATTACCTTTATATGTATATATAAAACCTTCACTAAGAAGTGAAGATTAATTCCTTTCCACCTTAGTGTGGCCTGGACTTACTAACTTACTTGTAGAGAATACAGTATGGAGACCGGGGGCGGTGGCTCACATCTGTAATCCCGGACCTTTGGGAGGCTGAGGCAGGTGAATCACCAGGTCAAGAGTTTGAGACCAGCTGACCAACATGGTGAAACCCCATCTTTACTAAACATACAAAAATTAGCCGGCTGTGGTGGCACTGCCTATAATCCCAGCTACTCAGGAGGCTGAGGCAGGAGAATCGCTCGGACCTGGGAGGCAGAGGTTGCAATGAGCCAAGATCATGCCATTGCACTCCAGCCTGGCAGACAGAGCGAGACTCTGTCTCAAAAAATATATATATACACATATAGTATGTAAAGGGGAAAAAAAGTAACTTTACAGTGGAGAAACCTGGCAGACAACGCATTAACCAAGTGATCAAGGTGAACATCAGCTGCATGTTGTGTTAATGTCATGGACCCCCCTGAAATGATGTGATGAGGACACTTTACCCCTGTAATATACCTTTCAGAAACCCAGAACCCTACTCTAATCATGGGGAAAACATCAGACAAACCCAAATTAAAGAGCCTTCTACAAAATACCCGACCAGTATTCTTCAAAACTGTCAAGGTTAGGAAAACCAAGAAAGGACTCAGAAACTGTTACAGATCAGAAGAGACTAAGGAGACGTGAAAACTCAATGAAATATGGTATTCTGGATAGAATCCTATAACAGAAAAGCACATCAGTGGGAAAACTGGTGAAATTTGAATAATGTCTGTAGCTCAGTTAATAGTAATACCCCAATGTTAATTTCTTTATTTTCACAAGTGTATCATGGTTAATGTAAGATGTTAACAAAACTGGGTAAAGGGCATTTGGGAACTCTCTACTATCTTAGCAACTTTTCTGTAATCTAAAATTATAAGGTTAATTTAAAAAAGAAAGGTACAGGCATAGTGGCTCATACCTGTAATACCAGCACTTTGGGAGGCTGAGGCCAAAGGATTGCTTCAGGCCAAGAGTTTGAGACCTAGGTAGCATGGCAAAACCCTTCTCTACAAAAAGTAAAAAACTACTTTTTGTAGAGTAGTTTTAGTACTTTTTGTACAGCTGTGGTGCACTGCTGTAGTTCTATGCTACTCTGGAGGCCAAGGTGGGAGGATCACTTGAACCCAGGAATTCAACCTTACAGTGAGCTATGATCATGCCACTGCACTCCAGCCTGAGTGACAGAGTGAGACCCTGTCTCTAAAGGAAGGAAGGGAGGGAGGGAGGGAGGGAGGGAGGGAAGGAAGGGAGGAAATCCTAAAACACGCATAAATACGCATACACATACAATGTATATTGGTGGCTCAAGCCTGTAATCCCAGCACTTTGGGAGGCAGAGGCAGGTGGATCACCTGAGGTCAGGAGTTCAAAACCAGCCTGGCCAACATGGTGAAACCCCCTTTCTACTAAACATACAAAAATTAGCCAGGCATGGTGACAGGGCCTATAATCCCAGCTACTTTGGAGGTCAAGGCAGGAGAATCACTTGAACCTAGGAGGCAGAGGTTGCAGTGAGCTGAGATTGTGCCACTGCCCTCCAGCCTGGGCAACAAGGCAAGACTCTGTCTCAATAATAATGATAATAAATATATATATGGATACAATTTTATATAAATAGGATTCATAAAATAAATGCTGCCTTTTGCCTTTTCAACAATATATAATGGAAATTGACCAGGTGCAGTGGCTCATGCCTGTAATACCAGCACTTTGGGAGGCCAAGGCTGAAGGATCACTTGAGGCCAGCAGTTCAAGGCTAGCTTGGCCAAAATGGCAAAACCCTGTCTCTACTAAAAATATAAAAATTAGCTGGGTGTGGTGGCATGTACCTGTAGTCCCATCTACTTGGGGGGCTGAGGTGAGAGGATTGCTTAGGAGGCTGAGGTTGCAGTGAGCTGAGATTGTGCCACTGCAGTACAGCCTGGGTGACAGAGCCAGACCCTGTCTCACAAAACAAAAACAAAACCAAAAAAAAAAAAATGTGTAAACTGTATAACTTTGCATATTATTGATATTTATTCTAAGGAAAACATGAAACAATTGTGCATATATATATATATATCGAGAGAGAAATACACATATTATCATAGCCTTATTTGTAATTATATGGAAAATTTGGAAATGACTAACATTTAGGTCACTAGACATTGGCCATTTCCAAATTTGGAGTTGGGTACATCAATGAGATATTATACAGCCATTGTAAGTAATAAGGTAGCTCTATTGACATAGACTATTAGATGAAAAAAAGAAAGCAGATCATAAAATATCATATTATATAATTCTGTCTTGATCAGAAAAATTAGAAATCAATAGCATTACCAGGCTGAGCAACATAGGGAGATCCCCATCTCTACAAAAACTAAAAATATACAAAATTAGCTGAGTGCAATAGTATGTGCCTTTAGTATACTTGGGAGGCTGAGGTGGGAGAATTGCTCGAGCCCAGGTGATCAAGGCTGCAGTAAGCTGTGATCACAACACTGCACTCCAGTCTGGGCAACACGGAGCAAGACCTTGTCTCAAAACAAAACAATCTTTTAGAAATAAACAGCATTAGAGTATACATATTATGTGTGAAATGAGAATATTTGTATATACCTGTGATTTAAATTTTTGTCTTCATATATATCTAATTTTTTAACAATATATGTCATTAGCTTGTCTTTATTTTTAAAGTGCAATATTATAAGAAATAATGCATGCAATTTGTTAAAAAAAGATACTTTTTTGTTTGGGAAAAATACTGAATATGAGTTTGTTTTTAATTGAACTGACCCTTTTTGTTCTTCTAGCCAACACATTCCAAAATATGTTTATTGACATTTACTCAAATCAGCATTTACCATCATAAATCCAGCCAGCAGGGACAGAGGAATAATATGTGATTTCTGATCTCAACCTAATATTTTTATTAAAATTTATGACAAATATATTTCACTTGCAAGTTAATTAAGGCATTAAAATCACAGGAAATTTCTCTTGGCCAGTAAGACTAGGACAGAAATTTCAAAGTAGTCCCTATAAACCTAATCCAGTCAAACCAATCACTCTGAAATGCACAACT
This sequence comes from Cacajao melanocephalus, assembly GCA_963573385.1. Classification (NCBI taxonomy): domain Eukaryota; kingdom Metazoa; phylum Chordata; class Mammalia; order Primates; family Pitheciidae; genus Cacajao; species Cacajao melanocephalus. Next base: position 112,455 of record CAUYLG010045207.1, on the reverse strand, counting down.
TACAATGTCCCTAGTCCATTCGTGCAAAGTAGGAAAAAAATCTCTGTTACAGTACTTTTGTATGGAAGTCAGTTTCCTTAGGTTGCTTTGAGAACCACCTGCAGACCGTGTAATACTGAATATATGGCCAGGTGCGGTGGCTCACACCTGTAATCCCAGCACTTTGGAAGGCCGAGGTGGGTGGATCACCTGAGGTCAGGAGTTCAAAACCAGCCTGGCCAACATGGTGAAACCCCATGTCTACCAAAAGTACAAAAATGAGCTGGGCGAGATGGCGGGCACCTGTAATCCCAGCTACCTGGGAGTCTGAGGCGGGAGAATCACTTGAACCAGAGAGGTGGAGGTTGCAGTGAGCCGAGATTGCGCCACTGCACTCCAGCCTGGGTGACAAGAATGAGACTGTCTCAAAAACAAACAGAAAAACCCAACTGAACATATGACTCTATTCATTAATTTCGTGGTGTAGGTAGACCCAGAAAATTAAGACTGATTTAAAGAACAGCTCAGGGCAAGTCTTGCTCACCTGACCTCCTTCTGCCCCCAAACCCCCCAACAGAAGATATGCTGATCTAGGAAACCTGAAGTGGGATCGGGAAGGACTGTGAGATCGTAGGTGCCGCCCCACGGCCAGCAGGCAGCAGAACTGGGCTTCCGCCGTCGGCCGAGATCCCTCCGGGCAGTTCCGCCTCAGGCTGCGGTCTGCGCAGCCGCGGGAAGCCGCGCCGTTTTTCCCGCCCATTGCCACGACAGCGGCGACATGGCGGGCGCAGAGGTGAGGGCGGCGCTTGAGCAGCGGCTCGGTGCTCTGGCCATCCACACCGAGGTCGTGGAGCACCCCGAGGTGAAGCCCCTAGGTGTGACCGCCGAGACAGGCCGGGCTGGAGCGGGGTGGGTTGTGCTGCACGTCCGTCGGGCGAGGCCGCTAAGATCAGGTGTCCCAGGATTAATGTACCGTGAGAACGTCACTCCTGGAATATTTCCCCGGTCTCGAAATACGAAAGGGACCCTGCAGGGACAGCAGAGACCTTCCTCTTGGGACCATGAGGTTACTGCAAGGAAACCTTTCCTCTTGGGAGTGATTTGCTTACATTTCGTGCTGAGAACTAGCACAACATACGGAGGACTGTGCATCTTAAATCGGTCTGGGGTGTTGGTCAGGTCAGTTTGTCCACTTTTTGTGTACATAAAATAAGCAAGTGGTTAATAGTGTGTTCAGTAGGTACGACGTATCAGGCACCATACATACAGCAGGACACAGGTTCAGCGTGATATTTTTTCTGCCATGGTCAGGTTGATCACAAAGCATGTAGCATGGCAGAAATCATCACTACCCCAAAAAGTGCTTACCAAAATATACATGCCTGTGTTTTCATAAATGATAATAACATTTGTTGTGTATTGACGGGAAGTCTTACTTGCAAATATTAGAGAGTCTCGCTCTGTGTCCCAGGCTGGAGTGCAGTAACACGATCTCTGCACCCTGCAACTTCTGCCTCCAGGGTTCAAGCGATTCTCCTGCCTCCGCCTCCCGAGTAGCTGGGACTACAGGCACGTGCCACTACGCTTGGCTAATTTTTGTATTTTTGGTAGAGACAGGGCTTCGCCATGTTGGCATGGCTGGTCTCGAATTCCTGACCTCAGGTGATTCTCCCACCTTAGCCTCCCAGTAAGCCACCTCGCCAGGCCACTTCCAAAGATTTCACAGAACCAATGTGTAACTTGAGTGGTTCAAGGACATGAAGTTTACCCAAGGCTTGAGTTAACAGTTGATAATGGCTAACTGTGGTGAAAGAGTAGAGAAACATATTAGTATTCCTCACCTTCACAAATATAACATCAAAACTGTAATCATTTTCTATGACCTTCCTCCTTCCCATATAGTCATATATTCTCCCACTTCTTTATGTGTGCATATGCCAGATTTTCTGATGTTCTGTTAGTCTGGGTTCTTACTGCCTGCCCACTCACCTTCTTTGTGGGTATTTGTAAAATGGAGGTCGTCACGTGGTCTGGATATAATGGAATGCTAAGGAATAGGAGTCTAGAACTGCTGTAAACTTTGAGAACCAAAAGCTTAAATTCAAAAATAACAAAAAGCTGCTTAGGAATATGAGGACTTGGGCAGTACATTTGAATAGAAAACTAGCTGAAGAAACTGGCTGAGGTCCTGAGATGAGGAAATGAGATAGCATGGGCTTATAATTATTTGGTAATGGGCTGGAGATGGGTCTCTACCAGTGAAATTCAGGGCAATGAGCACTCCCTAACCTTGCTGTTTTCACCCAGCAAGCAAAATATGTATAAATGTGTGTATATGTATACATGCATATGACTTATTTTTAAACTTATGTGGTATTTTATAGGTGTTTACAGTTGAAGAAATGATGCCTCATATCCAACATTTGAAAGGAGCACATAGTAAGAACCTATTTCTTAAAGACAAAAAGAAAAAGAGTTATTGGCTGGTGACAGTTCTTCATGATAGACAAATTAATTTAAATGAGCTTGCCAAGCAGTTAGGTGTTGGGAGTGGAAATCTGCGGTTTGCTGATGAAACAGCCATGCTAGAAAAACTCAAAGTTGGTCAAGGCTGTGCCACACCCTTGGCACTTTTCTGTGATGCTGGAGATGTGAAGTTTGTTCTGGATTCTGCTTTTCTGGAAGGTGGACATGAAAAGGTGTACTTTCATCCAATGACCAATGCTGCAACCATGGGATTGAGCCTTGAAGACTTTCTCACATTTGTGAAGAAGACAGGACATGATCCCATAATACTAAATTTTGATAAAAACAACTAGATGGGCCAATGTTTAGAGTAAATTTCTTTCTGAAAGCTGTTTTTCTTATTTGTAATTTATAAAAAGCATTGTAAGTGTAAGAATATTTGGTATCCTTAGTTTGGTGACTATCTAAACCACTTTAGGAGGAATATAGTATTTCATCTTAAAAGAGCTCCTTTTGAGACAGAGTTTCACTCTTGTCCAGGCTGGAGTGCAGTGGCGCAAACAGTTGAATCCTTGCAACTAAGTGATTCTCCTGTCTCAGCCTCCTTAGTAGTTGGGATTATAGGCACCTGCTACCATGCCAGACTAATTTTTGTATTTTTAGTAGAGAATGGGTTTCACCATGTTGGCCAGGATTGTCTCGATCTCTTGACCTCGTGATCCACCCGTCTTGGCCTCCCAAAGTGCTGGGATTACAGGCTTGAGCCACCATGCCCGGCCACTAGCTTACATCTTTAGGGTGTTATTTTACTTGAAAAAAGCAAGTTGCAAAACAGTATGTATAAAATTGTAAGTGTACATAATACAGGGAAAAAATCAAAAGGAATATAGGAATATATTGTTGAGGCCAGGTGCAGGGGCTCCCACCTGTAATCTCTGCTTTGGGAGGCCGAGGCAGGAGGATCAGTTGAGGCCAGGAGTTCCAGACCAGCTTGGGCAACAAAGTGAGAGACCCCTATCTCTACAAAAAATTGAAAAATGAGCCAAGTGTGGTGGTTCACTCATGTAGTCTTAGCATACTGGGAAGCTGGATCACTTAAGCCCAGGAATTCAAGGCTACAGTGAGCTAAGATAACAGCACTGCACTGCAGCCTTGGTGACTGTGAGACTTTGTTTCTTAAAAGACAAAGTCTTGATAGTGGTTATTTTTGGGAAATGGAGATTAAAGAATAACTCCCCAGCAAGATAATTAAACATGGGGGCAAAAGTAAACACTTTCCATTATTGGAGTTTGTTCATAAACTAGTGATTTTTTTCAGTGAAAAATAATCAACTTTCAATGAAAATATATCTTAACAAAATTTTAATCCAGAAAAACAACTAGGGGTGGAATATGTTATATCATAATCATTGTACTATTAAAGTTACAGGCCAGGTGTGGTGGCTCATGCCTGTGATCCTAGCACTTTGGGAGGCTGAGGTGGGTGTATCACCTGAGATCAGGAGTTTGAGGCCAACATGGCAAAACCCAGTCTCTACTTAAAATACAAAAATTAGCCAGGCATGGTGATGTGTGCTTGTAATCCCAGCTACTTGGGAGGCTGAGGCAGGAAAATGGCTTGAACCCAGGAGGCAGAGGTTGCAGTGAGCCGAGACTGCCACTGCACTCCAACTTGGGTGACCGAGTAAGACCCTGTCTCAAAAAAAAAAAAAAAGTTATGGCTGGGCGTTGTGGCTCACGCCTGTAATCCCAGCACTTTGGAGGCCAAGGCAGGCGGATCACCTGAGGTCGGGAGTTCAAGACCAGCCTGACCAACATCGTGAAACCCCATCTTAAAAAAAAAAAAAAAGAAAAGTTACATTTATAGGCTGATGTGGTCAAATTCCTTATTCTACTCTTTCTTCCCTTTCTACTACTACACTTAACTAGTCTTAACAAAATATTACATTAAAACATGTAGTAGTGGAATATACATTACAGTATTAAGGATTTGAGGCCAGGTGTGGTGGTTTATGCGTGTAATCCTAGCACTTTGGGAGGCCAAGGGTGGGGGAAGATTGCTTGAGCCCAGGACTTCAAGACTGGCTTGGGCAACATGGTGAAACCCTGTTGCTACAAAACACATAAAAATAGCTGTGCTCAATGGTATGCACCTGTAGTCCCAGATACTTGGGAGGCTGAAGTGGGAGGATTACCTGAGCCCAGGAAGTCCAGGCTGCAGTGAGCAGTAATCCTGCCACTACACTCCAGCCAGGGTGACAGAGTGAGACCCTATCCCCACACCCCCCGAAAAAGGATTTATTTAGTCTTTGTTCAGAGGTTATAAATGTGAGCATGCAATTAGCCAGGTGTGGTGGCACATCCCTGTAATCCCAGCTACTCTGGAGGCTGAAACAGGATGATCACTTGAACCCAGGAGTTGGAGGTTATGGTGAACCAAGATCACGCCCACTGCACTCCAGCCTGGGTGACAGAGCAAGACTCCATCTCAAAAAAAAAAGAAAAAATGTGAACATACTTGTCCCAGTTTCTTCTGTCCTCCAGGCTACACTGAAGTTTTACTCATCCCCTTTCAGTATGTCATCTGAGAGTATAAAATTGCAGGAAAATCTGGAGTCATCTGTTATATAAAAGCTAGTTCAAAAAAAAATTGATTTTTTTTTTTTTGAGACCAATTCTTGCTCTGTCACCTAGGCTGGAGTGCAGTGGTACTATCTCTGTTCACTGTAACCTCCACCTCCTGGGTTCAAGCGATTCTCCTGTCTCAGCCTCCTGAGTAGCTGGGATCACAGGCGCCTGCCACCACGCCTGGCTAATTTTTGTGTTTTTAGTAGAGATGGGGTTTCAATAAGTTGGCCAGGTTGGTCTCAAACTCTTGACCTCAGGTGATCCACCACACCTGGCCCAGTTGACATTTTTTAAACCTCACTTAAACAAAATCCTTCATTAGTGGAGTGAGGATCTGATGTAGGCTATTCCTCTTCTCGTGGTCATGAAAATTCTAGTATTTCCTTCTGGTACAATCAAATGGGATTGTCTTTTGTTTCTGTTTTTGTTTTTTCTGAAATGGGATATTCTTTAAAGAACCACATTTTCCTAAGTTTCCATCTGGTAGAAATATTATACTTAATTTGTACCAAGTTGTATTACTAAAAGGCAAAATAAAAGTAATGATAACTTTATTCTAAGGTTCTGATTAGTTTTTACATACTCTGTATTCTATCTCTAACACAAAGTAGACATTTTAGGTTGCTTCGCATATGAAATGAAGGTACTAATGAATACACAGAAATTAAGCACCAAGGTGCTTAATTGGTCTAATTACCCTCCCCACCTTTTTTTTTTCCTTGAGAGTCTTGCTCTGTCACTCAGGCTGGAGTCCAGTGGCTCGATCGCTGGGTTCAAGCAATTCTCCTGTCTCAGCCTCCTGAGTAGCTGGGATTACAGGCTCCCGCCACCATGGCCACCTTGCCCTCCCCACCTTATGGCGAAAACAGGCCAGGAGAAACTGACTTGCCCAAGGACAAGGGCAATTGCTTTTTTTATCTCCCGAAGTCTGTGAGTGAGAATGAGAGATTAATTTGTGCAGTCTATCAGATTATATTTAAACCTATTTTGGGATTGATAAAATTGACAGACTCTCTCCAAACCTCTAATACTTATCCCAAAAGGATTACAACAGAAGCAACTAAACAAGGTCATGGGTTACATCTGACAATAATTCTCTAGTGAAAAAGGAAAGGAATAACACTTGGCTAAAATGGTATCATTTTAAAATGATTACTAACCACTTGTTATAAAAATCACCTCTTGTTTTTATTTTTTTATATTAGTTTGATACGTGAATGTTAGTCCAACTTAATTTTTGAAGGAGAAACAAAATGAAAAATGTTTCTTAAAAAACAATCAAACAGTGATGTCTCTTGTCATGAGTTGGATGCCTGTGACTGACATCAGGTATTGCTAAGTAATAAACATTTTGCCATTCAACTCTAAATCCCTTATTAGCATTAGTTTTAAAGGAAATGTTACAGCTTTTATATTATTTGATTTGGTATTTAATAACAGTTATAAGTACAATGGTAGACACTGAAAAAGAAAACCCTTAATAGAAAAGAAAAAGAATTTAAAATCAGATTTTGTTGAAGGGTGTTGTAAGTGCAACTTTATCCATATGCATTCCTTTTAAGGCATTTTCATTGTCCAAATATCTCAACATGTACATCAAGGTTTATATATAAAATGGGCTCGTTTTGTATTAATTCAAGAATTAAAGAAAAAAATACATCTCAGGACTAAGTGTAGCTGAAAAGAAAAACACAAAAATTCACTTTTCTCACAAAAAGTAACTTAAGATACAAAGTCATTTAGCATACATTATTACTCCCCATTGTAATTCCAGATTTGGTACAGTATCTTTTTCATTTCCTGACATAAACCATTAAGACAGCACAGGCTGTAGTACTTCATTGTGAGATGGCTACAATTCTATAATATGCACAGTGATTTTAAAAGAGGCTTTTAACATGCCTTGTATGAAAGGTGCTACATACAAACCTGTTTTGTGAACTCATTGGTAACCACCAATTCAAAAGTTTGGATGAAAGCATTTCTACATGGTCAGGTCTGAAGCACATTATTGGAGCTCTAGGCCAAAGGTATTACCCTGTATATTGATTCTTCAGTTTCCTTAGGGGTTTAGGTGTTGATTTAGAATAGAGCCAGAAAATTTAAAGCACGTTAGGCCCCAGTTAGGAAAATGAAAATGGCTCCGATTCATTTCCAGTTGGCTTTATTATTGTTTGGCAGAAGAAGTTTAAGGAAAAAGACTGGCTTCCTACAAAATTTGTTTCTCAAGGTATATTGGAGAAAGTAAAATATTCATGTGGTTACTACTATCTAATCCTTTCTTGAAATGGTATGAAAATTGTGAAGAATGTAATTGAGATTATTCATATTTTTCTAGTCTTAATGTGTTCCCTTGGTTGTCTGTTTAATTGTCCCTTCTCAGGGTCAGCCTACTTTACAGGCTATTCTTGAGCATTTTCTGCTTAAAGCACTAATGTGCTTAAACCAGCATGTTCTCTGTTTTAGGATATTAGTGTTTGGAGAGGTCAAGCTGTGATATCATTCACCCTCATTGGGCTACCTCACCACTCATTAAATTTCAGCTTTTCAGTAATTGTTCTGGGATGTATTCTAGTTGTGCAAATTAGATGCTAGCCAATATAAATCTAAGTTACCCACTTACTGTATTTAGCCATAACATAATTTCTATGTTTACTTTTATCTACCTAAAAATGGATGTACATTTTTGACATGCAACTGTTTCTAGACTGCTCTGACACCTATTACCAATGAATCCAGGGAGTTATGACAGAGAGATGTTTCAGAGTCTACAGAATAGGTTTTAAATATTTCTGATGTACATTATTTGTATGTTAGTAAGAATTCTTTGTATTTACATTTACATAGCACCTTTCATCCAAGAGTTTCAAAATGATTTAATATTAATAGCATTTGGTGGTAAAACCTAAGTTATCGGTGGCATTGAAGTACCTAAGTAAGTTCAAGTTCTCGAAGTTCCATTTCAATTTAAACATACTCTCTTTTTTATTGATGGTCTTTTGGAAAATAGACTATGAACACAACATTGCTACTGGCCTACGAGAGAGAGAGAGAGAGAGAGAGAGAGAGAGAGAGAGAAGGAGAGGGAGAGGGAGAGGGAGGGAGAGAGAGAGAGAGAAGGGGAGTAAGAGAGACTTTTCTCATGGTTACTGGGTTAGTGATGAAACCCACAACTTATAAACCACACACTATGGAATATGGAATTATTCCAAAAAGTTCTTTAGAGCTGGTCATGAAAGCCTAAGAAGTGCACTGTTAAAAATTTTTAAAGTCAGTATATGTCTCATTTCAGACCTTGAAGATTACTGATATTGATGTTAAATAATGAATTTGCATTGAGTATCAATGTATTTTTTGATTTCATAAGAAAATAAAACTGTGATATAAAATTGGAACTACTAAAAAAATTGATGTTTCCCTGGGTTAACTAAATCTGTTTTTTTGTGCTTGTTCCAAATGTTTAAAGGTAACAAATGCATACAAAAATTTCAAAAGTACCAATAATAGTTATCAACTTTAATGTAATATTATAAAGGAGAAAAACAAAAAGTCATTAATAAATGATAGCCTTAATTATAAATGAGTTTCTGGCAAAATGCAGATCATAGTAAGTTATTTACATTATTTTTGCCATAAGAAAACTTCTTAAGCAATAGTCAGCTCTCAGGTTAAAAAAATACACACACATACATAACCCAATACCAAAGAAAAGAAATGAGTTAAAGCACAATAGCTTTATCCTGGGAACGCCATTTGCTGGAAAACCATCTTACTAGAAAAGTTTCAGAAAAACACTCTTTACCTTGGATTAATGTATGCATGCTTAGTGTTGCTTAATGGGGAATGTAGAAAGGTTAATACCCCTATAATTTTTTTATAACTCCTATTTCATTATGGATTTTTCAGATTAATCTTATAAACTCAATTTCTTTTGCATCAAAATAATTGGCTTTAAGAAAAAAAAAGTACGAACACATGCAGTCTGCTAACCAAATAAGGCTCTGACATGCCAAAACAATTCTTTCTGTATCTTGCTATATAATACATTCCACAAAATACTACAGCATTTAATTTAGATTTACACAACTAAATATAAATGGCTAGATTTTGGCTAGTACTTAGCAGAAGCATTAAGCAAACATGGATAAATTCATAAAACAAATGATGAAAAGAGCAGATTGTTCTTGGAGTACTTCTTTAAACACTTAACTTTAAAACGCATGGTCCTTAGCGAGAGATCGTCCTTTATTCAGTAGATCTTAACAGTACAAGGTACAGTAAGTCCTAAAACCTTTAAAAAATTTTGGCAGTTGAATCCAGTAGTGCTCCTTGATTCAAGGAATGAAGGTTTGTATTTCTTGCCTGCTCTATTCACGAAGGACTGTTAAAAGTCTCCTTAAAGATTTTTAAAAATGATTCCTATAGTTGCTAGGTGTCTTGTTACTTCACAAATAAAGGCTTCATACTGAGAAACTGAAGGACACTTTTCTCTCTGTATTTAGTTGGAAGGTAGAAAGAAGAAAGAAAATATAAGAAAAGCTTGAAGATAAGAGATACAAAATACAGAGCAGCCACTATAAGAACAGCATGCACCAGATATTTCTATAAGAATGAGAATGACAGAAAATCAGAGATAATTTTTGAGTGGGGTTTATCATAGAAAAGGTATTTAGTTTATTCTAATCAATTTTCAAGAAAACTGTGGGGAAGCTGTATTCCTATCACAAAAGAATTAAAACTAAAAAAGTAATTCTGAGAATGTAATTCACTAGTAAAATTATATGTAAAGTGAGAAAAAAAACTTAAAAAAAATACTTGTTGCCTGCAGTGACAGGTAAAAACCTATGGCAGCCAACTAATCTTGCTTCACTCGTAAGTAGGACAGAAAGTTAATGAATTAAGCAAGCAATATTTACATCTGTTAATGCAATATGCACTTGTTTCATACTTAACTTGGTTAGTTTGTATAAATGAGACTAATCTCATTTACATTTTAAGCAGGAAACTCACCACTTGGCCCACATGTCATGTAGTGGGTAACAGAATTAGGAGCTTTGTTGCTCCCTAGACCTGATTTTTGAATTTCTGCTTTCTTGTACTTTGTCCACATCTGCAGGAGAAAAGCATTTCATGTTATTTAGTCAAAGATTGAACAAAATACAATTCAGAAGACAAGAAATGCACTCTCACTGAGTAGGGCAAGAAGGAATCTGTAACTGTCTGGGAAAATTATTAATCTCACAGGCATCTCAATATTTAAAGATTGATTTTTATATTTTAAAGCTGTAAGTAATATTCCTAGGAAAGCTACAATTTTTTTAAAAAACTGTAACAATTACATTTTCCCCCCTTAGTGCCAGAGAGCATTACTTACTATGTTTATTTACTAAATAGTCACCATACAGTTTTAAAGTAAACATAATCTTGCATGTGGTAGCAAAACCATCTGGAATGAAATATTTGTATTATTTACTAAGAAAACCAGGGTTTGATACATATTTTATAGGCAAATAATGTTCCTCCTTACATTGGTTATAGCTAAAATTGCTTTGGTCAAAGGGGACGCAGTGCGTAAGAATATGTTTATGTCACACAAATCAATGGGTATAATTTCCAGAAACCTAAACCAGGAATACTGAAAGCTGTCCAGCTTCAACATTTATAAAATTAGGGTACTGAATCTTTGAATAGTTTTACAAAGAATTCTTTGGGAAACTGTAGACTATTTACGGAGGTGTCTTAGAGGAAATAAGTGCAACTGCTCAATTGAGTCAGAGTTGTTTCACTTTTACTTCAAATGAAATTAGTTTTTATAAAATTTGGGGCATCTATGTAAGATTTCACTTACAGAAAGTGTTATGGGGGAATTTTATGTCTCCACAGCAGGTGATGATTTCTAAAGTCTAGACTGTATTTTCCAACAGTCCTCAGGACACATGGGTATGGTATATATTTGTCTTATAGGCACAGTGAATTAAAAAAAAAAAAAAAAACTATGCTTCCTATATACATATAGCCATTTGGGTAGGAAATAGTTCTTTCCTATAAGTCTAATTTTGTAAAATAATCACATGGTTTTTAATATAATAGCATGTGACTTCTCAATGAATTTTGAATGAATAATATTTTAAAGTGTTATGGTCAGATTTATGATATCTAAATAGTTGAAGTAGCTGTGAAATAATCTTTGACTCAATATGGAAAAGAAATAACACTAATTATAACATTTGCATCATATATTGCCCCCATTTAATCTCAACTATATTTACCATTAAGTTTTATTACTGGCTTATGAAAAAACAAAAGGGAAAATATTAGCACCAAGTAGATTTGAAATGTTAGGACTGACTGCGCAGTAATTAACAATAAAACAGAGGATGCAAAAAGTACATTAGGTAGTACTAAAATGTGAAAAATCTTCTGATTGTGTTCATTTGACTACCTGCACCAGTACCATTTTTTTTTTGTAATAGCTATAAGAAAAAAAAAGTATGATTATAAAGGAGACAAATTTCACTAGGCAAATATTCTCTATAGATTTTTTCTTTGGCCCAGTTAATAACAACTTAATACAGTAACAACAAGTGTAACATAATTTCATCCCCACATGGTCACATTTCAAGGCATTCCTTCCAGGTGCCAGGCTGCGTCATTATCAGTAATGTTTAGGCTAAATCAAAATGGCAAAAACATTCCAGAGAGAGCACTAAGATGTATTCCTTTCAAAGTAAACGGATCAGGGTTATGGGTTTTTTTTTGTTTTTAGCATTCTGGGAGTTAAGAGATTCAAATTTAGCTAATCAGCTCTAAAAGTACTGTGAACACAAAAATAAGTTTTTTGCACTAGAGTCAAAGTTAACAAATATTTTCTTTTTTTTGTTTTTAGCTAAAGAGTTTGTATTTATTCTTAGTTCTAAACTTTGTTCTACCAGAAACACACTTGTTTAAATGTTTACAAGTTCTAATTTTTCATTTTAGTACAATTATTCATTATTAAAAATTCTGTTTTAAGGACATACATGTATAATTTAATAATGGATTAATTATAGAAATAACAATTTTTTACCACTTTGTAAACTTCCTACCCTTTTTGATTAGAAGTAAAAATACAAATTTCCAACACAATGAATATAATTTGGTTTATTTCTCTTTGACTCTATATAAAAAAAGAACTGGAAAAACTATTGTATTAACTGATTTCAAGTATAGAAGTCATCTTGAAGAAAAGGCAGTTACTTGAGCTCTTATATTTATCAGATGATTAAAAGTGCAGAGAAGAAACAATAAATACAAATGTTCCTAGTCACTGTGTAAATCACATTTAAATTTGATGGGTTTTTCTATGAATAACACTAAGTTTATGAGTATTAACAATCTTTTAAATCTGAAAAATGTTTTATGAATATGGATATTAATATTTGCTATATAAAGTATTGAATTATTAACTATTTCTTTAAAAATAAAACAGGACAGATGGCCTAAGTAAATGGCAAAAGAAAATGACATAATTTTACATTTTTCCTACTGATACTGTACATGTGCAACATAAAGTACACATTCTGGAAGAACAAAAGAAAGGAGTGAGAGGAAGAGCAAGTGAGGGGTGGGAAGAGGAGGAAGGGAGGAAGGAAATGAGCATATTTTTCCAGAAGCAACAAAGCAAACATGACTTAGAAATCTCTTCTTGGTAAGAAAGCATGCAACTGTTTTAACATGCTTCTGTATATCAAAGTAACAATCTTATCAGGCAACAAAAAATATGAAGGAGGAGCATGTATGGTTAAGGTTTTTAAAGGCATGCAGAACATGGACAAAGCAATTAATATTTCATGCAGACTTTGGTGTGGTTACACATTCACATTAATATACATGCCATCATATATAGCTGAACACTATGCAACAATTTTAAATAAAAAAGATAAACCTATCCAAATGCTATTTTGTTAACAGCAACTTTTCAAATCAGAGCAGTATATATCAAACATCAACATATTATATTGTGCAGTTTTGATCATATACAACCATATTCATACCAAACAGTTTGATTATCCTCAGAAACCAACAATTTGGCTTCTGTGTCATCAGGATAGAGGCATGCAGGAGTGATAAGATTATTGCTATTTATAGAAAACTGTAGGTTACTGTTACTAGGGTTCTGATGATCAGAAAACTGTTTAATATCTCTCTGTGCAGGTTTATCCAAAGAGGCAGAAGCCTGGTCAGTTATTCTGGTGACTGGCCTAGGAGGAAACCCACTTATGTTACTAACTAAGTCTGTATTCAGGGATAAAAATGGCTGAGACGAATAAGCCATAGTAAATGACCCTACGCTATCTTTTGACAATATTCCGAATGCATCACTTGGTGTATTAATAGTGGCAAAAGTTTGGTTTAGAAAATGTGACCTTTCCATTCTTGAGTTTCTAGCCTGGGCATGTAGAGGCTCAGGCATGTCTATAGCTAAATCATTTTGGGAATAAGAACCTATAGTATGTGTTGGGCTGTCAAGTATATGACAGGACCACTGGTGTAAATGGTACTCACTAGATGCTGCAGTGGTGTTGCTGTCAGCAGCAGCTGGTGGTGAATCAACCGATACAGGCAGTCTACTGTCCTTGGTCAAAAAATCATGGATGCTTGTCCTTCGTGTAGTTCCTTCAGCAGTAGAGATCACGCTGCTTGCACGAGGTAAAGTGGCATAAGGGTTACTATCTTTTGATTGTCGTGACAGAGAAGATTCTTTTACTAATTTTATCTTTCCTTGAGTGCCTGGTGTAGGTTTTCCTGCAGAACTAATGAAGTAGGTATCTTCAGTTTTTCGAGGACCGGGTCTCAAAAACTCAGGCTTAGTTGTCCGTCTATCATAGAAGTCCCCTGGGGTTTTTCCACTTACTGACCTGGCCAGACCACAGCTAACTGGTTTGTCTTTTCCCAAAAAGTCAGAAGAGACAGACAAACTTTTCATTACTTCATCTAAAAGATTCTCTTGACTTGAGGACTTGATCTGTTTAAAAAAAAATTCAAAGCAGATAGTGAATACAGTGCCATGTTTTTACTCTCCTGATTCAGCAGTCTGTGCAATATAAAATTGTGTGTATCTCTTCACACTCCTTAACTTAAAAAAAAAAAGTTCTGAAGTTCAATTATAGAAACTTGTGGTGTTCATCTAAATTAAGGTTATCATAAAACTAACCTGTATTGAGGTAAGCTTATTGCTTTCTTCCAAAAACTGTTGTAGAGTAACAACTTCACTCCCTGGGGAACCAGTTTTGATCTTGTGATGTCGACTCTCTAGTGTTTCAGGTATTTTGTGTTGGAGCACTGGACTTGATCTGGTCTGTCTTTTCAAGTACTGGATTGGGCTGCTACCACTGCTGGACCAAGCCTCATGATCATGAAGCAGGCTAAATTCTCCACTGCTGTGGCTTTGTGGCCTGCTTTGGTTATTAACTGCACCTGCTTTTGGAGTAAATGGGGTGTTGAGATTTCAATAATAGAAATGAGATTAATACTTTATGAGTAATAACATTTGTTAATTGTGTCCTAATTATAGGAACAGCCAAATTTACTTTCAAGCTTTATTTAGAAATGCTTAGTAAACCATGTCAATCTTTTATCACTCTAACAATTGTCTGCCATAGACTGCTTCCTTGTTTTGTCAAACTGACAACTCTTGTAAGCTCCACAAGGGCAAAGACTTGCTTTTACCACCACACTCAGAGACTAAACAGAGCTTCATACAAAGCATTCACTACATTTGATGAGTAAATGAATGAATAAATAAATGGGTGAATAATACATTTCTTAAAATTCAGGTTCAAATAGTTATAAAATGCTTCACAGGCTGGGTATGGTGGCTCACGCTTGTAATCCCAGCACTTTGGGAGGCCAACGCAGGCAGATCACCTGAGGTCAGGAGTTCAAGATCAGCCTGGGCAATATCGTGAAACCCCGTCTCGTCTAAACATACAAAAAATTAGCCTGGTGTGGTGGTGCATGCCTGTAGTCCCAACTACTCAGGAGGCTGAGGCAGGAGAATCGCTTGAACCCAGGAGGCGGAGGTTGCAATAAGCCAAGATCGCACCACTGTTCTCTGGCTTGGGCGACAGAGCAAGACTGTATCTCCAAAAGTAAAATAAAATAAAATGCCTCACAATTTAGGACAAGAACATGATTAGATGATTTTTATTTTTTTGACACAGTCTCGCTCTGTTGCCCAGGCCAGAATGCAGTGGCACAATTTCTCCTCACTGCAACCTCCGCCTCCTGGGTTCAAGCAATTCTCTTGTCTCTGCCTCCCGAGTAGCTGGGATTACAGGCATGCGCCACCATGCCCGGCTAATTTTTGTACTTTTAGTAGAGACAGAGTTTCACCATGTTGGCCAAGCTGGTCTTGAACTCCTGACCTCAAGTGATCTGCCCCACCTCAGCCTCCCAAAGTGCTGGGATTATAGGTGTGAGCCACAGTGCCTGGCTCATTAGGTGAATTTTATATTATTTCAGTATGTTAAGACCAAAAACTTCTAAGTGCAGAAAATTCTATTTTAATTCTTTGCTTCTCCAAGAAGTACTCATTACTACTTCAAGGCTTCTCTGTTCATCCTACATGAATAACTTTAAACATTTAAAAAATTTAAATATCATACATATAAGTAAAGTCAAATAGAGACATGAAGCAGTTACTTACAACATTTCAGTAAAAGTATGAAATCAAATATGTAGTGCTTTATTCTTTTTTAAATGTCTTGATCATCTTATTGTTCCTGCTGTCCACTGTTGATATGGTGCCTATATAACCTTAAAAGACTCAGTTGACATTAAGCAACTATATAAAACAGTTCTAAAATTAAACTCCCTCAAATCTATGGTGTTCCTTAAGAGTACTGATTTGTTTCGATCACTAACAAACTGCACAGTATATCAAAGCAGAAGATGCAACTTTCCATGGTTTCCCAGTCACAGAGAAAAGTGGGCCATGAAAGAATTTGGCTCAAGTAACCTAACATTTTTACAAAATTAAGAGTTTCTTAAATTTTCAAATCAGAAAAAGAATCATCTTTTCAGACTACATTTTTTCTCCTGGAAATAAAAGTATTTTTAATTAATTAATTTATTTCTTTTAAGGCTAGTCAAGTGAAGTAGTGGGATTGGAGAAGGAACAAAGACATCTGAAAAACATGATGATAAAAATTAAAAAAAAAATCCCACCTCAAAATTAGGTATTTCAGATCACTGTAACAATGTCATAGCATTAATTAAATAAAATTACAACTGAGATAGCTTGTAACCTGCCAATTCTGGAGTATAGAGAATAACGATGGTATATTGGTTAAATAATTCAGAGGCTGGATGAGGTGGCTCACTTGAGCTCAGGAGTTTGAGACCAGCCTGGGCAACAGGTTAGAGACCTTGTCTCTATTAGAAATACAAAAAACCAGCCAGGCATGGTGGCATGGGCCTCTGTAGTCCCAGTTACTCGGGAGGCTGAGGTGGTAGGATCGCTTGAGGCAGAAGGGAGGCAGAAGTTGCAATGAGTTGAGATAGCACCACTGCACTCCAGCCTAGGTGACACAGCAAGAACCTGTCTCAAAAAACAACCTTCCAGGCCAGGCGTGGTGGCTCTCACCTATAATCCCAGCACGTGGGGAGGTTGAGGCAGGTGGATCACCTGAGGTCAGGAATTCAAGACGAGCCTGGCCAACATGGTGGAACCCCGTGTACACTAAAAATACAAAATAATTAGCTGGGGGGGGGGGGTGGTTGGCGCCTGCAGTGCCAACAACTAAGGAGGCTGAGGGAGGAGAATGGCTTGAACCTTGGAGGTGGAGGTTGCAGTGAGCGGAGATCACACCACTGCACTCCAGCCTGGTCAACAGAGCAAGACTCCATCTCAAAATCAACAAACAAACCACTTCCAGAAATGAGTAGGCAGTATATCTTTGGGGAAAAGATATCAGTCAAAGTTTCCAGACATTTATTTAAATACCCTACCTTGGAATGCATATTTAAAAATTAAGAAAATAATCGTGAAATAATTCTTTTTATGAGCCAAATGTATTTATATAGTTCTTGTTCTATATACATATATATACACCAATAGTTGCTTCTCAAACACAAAATCTTTACCCTTATTTTGTGGATAAATGAAGCCAAACATATTTCTAAACTATGAGTAATGTGAGTTCAATGTCCATGCATTATGAGAAAATGAAGGACAACCATTTTCACATCAAAGACAAAATGTCAGTAAAATAAGGACGTATAGATAATTTTGAAGTATAAATATTACCATAAGACTTTTATCTGTGAAGATTAAAAACTGAAACCAAATAACTGCTCCTGTTTTTACATTTATACATTGAAATACATTTGTATTACAATGTGAAAAGTATAAAATACTCCAAACAACTATGTTCCAAACATAGATGATTTGGATTTCATACTTTACCCCAGGAACTTCATCCCATCTCCCACCTTAAAATACTGGAAATGGATGGAGTGCATTAATAAATTTACCTACAGCATACCTTTGACTTCATGTAGGGAAGCATTATTATTGCTATTGCTAGTGGATGTTCTGCCACTATCAAGGCTGGCTGGTCTTGAAGCTAAATGAAAAAATCAGGAGACAGTGTGATAAAACTTCTAGCTGATGATGCTGATGAGCTTTTACATTCTGATTACAGAATGCTTTGAGGAAGCAATCATGCATACTTTCACAGGCTGAGCATGCCCACAGATTAGAAAGCAAATTTCCAGATAATTCATTGAGACACTTTAGAGCAGGGCACTTCTGAAACAATAGTTCAGATTCAAAGAGAGAGAGAAAGTGCATATTTAGATTTGAAAATAAGTTCTAGATGGATATGCCAGGAGTGTTTTAGTTGAATAGAATGACATATCTCCTCAGATCCCCTGAAATGCTACTGATTGGTTCACTTACAACAGTTCAGACAAGGAACTCTGTACACTGCAAAGATGCCACGACGAGAAGGAACATAAGCATTTATATAGTTAATGTCCTGTATTCCTATCCATAACAAGGGAAACAACTGTAGTTAACACTGCCCTATGCTAACTCTTAAAACCCTGCTTACATTTAAAATTCCTTTAACATATTATCTACTTATTGCTAATAGTTTGGTGAGACATGATTTTTCCAGACAGAAACTGAAAAATCTGAAATACTCAACACTGCCCCAAAATTGGCTTCTTTTTGAGTCAGAGTCTTGCTGTGTTGCCCAGACTGGAGCGCAGTGGCATGATCTTGGCTCACTGCAACCTCTGCTTCCTGGGTTCAAGTGATTCTCCTGCCTCACCCTCCCAAGTAGCTGGGATTACAGGCACCTGCCACCTTGCCCAGCTAATTTTTGTATGTTTAGTAGAGATGGGGTTTCTCCATGTTGGCCAGGCTAGTCTTGAACTCCTAACCTCAGGTGATCTGCCCAACTCAGCCTCCCAAAGTGCTGGGATTACAGGCATGAGCCACTGCACGTGGCCCAAAAATTGGTTTCTTAAAGTTCATCCTTTAAAACAGGTATTTTTAATATTTTAAACTAATATGTATTTTAAATTGGCATTTTAAAACAATGGTAAAATGCAACTCTTATAACTTTAACCTTATACAAAAATGGCAACAAAATTACCTTGGAGGACTGTGCAGGCATACTTTATAAATGACCTTGGCTAAAATAGAGAACATTTAGATGAAGCAATTATCTTAAAAGAGGCAGAAAGGAGTATCAGTTTTGAAGAAACAGTAGAGGTAACTATGAGATGCAGGATAGAGAAAACATGCTTGCTGGCAATGCCATATGCACCTATTAAATGCAAGAGTACTAGCATCCCCATTCTGTATTTAATGTGTACTTTTTAAATAAAGTTCATTATCTTACCATGAACTCTTGATCCCGTGCTAGAATCATCACTAACACCTTGTGGACTTATGTCTTCAAAGGATGTAGTATCTACGTAAAATAGCAAAATGGATATAAAGATATTTTTGTAATAAAAAATTATAAAATTTTATTTACACAGAATATGGAAATTGTTTTTCAGTCATGTATAACACAGCTTGACTTAACATATTTCATAGACTCAACCAGAAACTGGAACCAGGAATAAGAAAAATGGCAACTCTAATGAGAGTTGACTTGCTTAAGGAAAACACCAGAAGCAATCAAACAATCTCCCCTCTGACCCTGCAACCAAAGCAAGAGCCTGGGTTGTTCTAGGTAGTTCTGTTGAAAGTTGTAGTGCTTTTAATTTTTAGAAAACTAACATTGCCTTCTTTTATCACTCTTTACCTGGTTTACTTCTCCTTTTCTTGTTAATTCATTAGCTGTTTATTATGAAAGGAGGCCTGGAAAAGATTTTAGTTATTTGTATAATGTTTTAGATTTTTGAAATGATTTGAAAGTTCCTCCAAATCAAATATAGTTCATGTTTTGATAATTATTTCAGGTTGTTGCTTTTTAAAAAGTACACAGGGAAAAGTCAAATTAAAATTCTTGTTGCTAACAGTTACACCACAGTGCAAATAGCAGACGGCCTATACCTTTATTATTAACCAACTGCTTGGATCTGAAGCCTGCAGAAGAGTTGACAGTTGAAAAGTTGATGGCTGTAGTAGAGAAGGCCATAGCTCCCAATTCTTTTCTCCTTTTACCCGTTGAAATATCATCAGGAACCTCCAAATTCTCAGTACTACCTGTCCACTGTCCTGCTAGGACCATGGACTGCACGAGGTCATTCATGGCTGGGATGCAAATGGAAGCAAATGAATCAGCATGGTTAATGTATTTGTTCGTATTTCTATTTTGTAGTATAAATACTCTGGTTTTTGTCTATGAATTAATGCAAATAAACATCAAAAACTACAACCACATGGTCATTGAAATTATGACATGCATTCAGCTAAATGAAATGAATAGGCCAAAGGCTGATAAATTTCAAGAAATACTTTTATCCCACCTCCACCCCCTTTAAAAGACAGAGAAAGGAATTTTACTATGTACGACTGCCATGCTTTTGCGCAGGGATGTGCACTTCAATTAGAAGCCTTTACAGTGTGGTTTTGTGGTGACAAAAATGGAATGAATAAAGGTAAGATGGAGAGCAATTCTTATGTAGCATAATTACTGAAAATGAAAGTCCTTGGTCAGAGCAGGTTACTCATTTAAAATTACTTATTTTAATGACTCAGTAAGTATACCATTCAATAAAAACCTGAAAGAGATGATATCCAAAGTGACAGACATTTAATGTGATTATGTAACTACCCATGCCACATAAAAAAAGAAAATCCAGATTATTATTTAAAGAATGACAAGTGTTTTCAAGGGTTATTGGCCATTTTATTTATTTAATTAATCTGGTTCATTAAAGGAAATTAATTTCTAATGCTAAACATTTTGTTATATGCTCCTTAAGTAAACTTTTTTGGGAAAAAAAATCTCTATGGCATATAAAATAGTGTTTTTTTCCTGCCAATTTTTAGAAAACACTGGAAATTTACGAGTACATTACATGTATGACTAGACATATGCATGTGTATGTATCAGTGGACATACACATAATGCAAATTCAGTGCCACGTGAAAAAAAATTCTTCCAGCTCCTTATATTAGAGGAAGACTGACCTCTGCAAAATAAGGAAATTGGCGCAGTCCAGAGAAAGGTTAGTGAAAAATTAGTAATGAAAGCCAGTGTAGTCATTTGAAAGAAGCTGAACTGTCATAAAGTCTTACACATGGAACGACGGTAGCAGGCCTTCATTTTGTCTTTATCCTTCGGTCTGTTCCTCAAAAAGGGCAGTCTTTTCAGTGCAACCACTTTAATGTCAGAGCATGAGGAAAAACAGAAACAGGGAAATGAAAGAAAAAAGGGAGAAGAACAGATGGGAGTTAAATGTTGAAATTAAGGACAGAAATGAATGTTTGAGTTTTAGCTATGTGTGCTATATTAAAGCTATTATTGTCATGCTGCTGAGTGATAATGAAATATGAAATATGTACTTTGATATTTTAAAATACTGGGAAAAGCACTGAAGACAATGATGAGGAACACATACTTTTAAAGCTTGGATTGTTATAGTCCTATAAAAACAGGAACTGATTAGAATTACTTATGTAGGGATCAATTTTCCTAGTTAAATTGTAAAGGTAAACCTTTAAAATGAAGGCTATTGGTGGTTCACAGAGTCTACATGATGAAAATGTACAAGGCTTTTGAAGTCTTATTTTGGAAAACAAAAATTACTTAGGAAAATGCACATTCTACCACAGTATTTTATTAATACACAGTAACAAAAATTAGGGTACCCAGGGGATGTTTAAAACAATCTTAAAAAACTAAAAACTCCAAGCATGGTGGCTTATGCCTGTAATCCCAGCATTTTGGGAGGCCAAGGCAGGAAGATCGCTTGAGCCTAGGGGTTTAAGACCAGCCTGAACAACAAAGCGAGATCCCATCTCTACAAAAAAATTAGCCATGTGCTGGTAAGCACCTGTAGTCCTAGCTATTCTGGAGGGTGAGGCAGGAAGATCATTTAAGCCCAGGAGTTCAAGGTTGTAATGAGCTATTATCACACCACTGCACTCCAGCCTGGGTGACAGAGGGAGACCCTCTCTCAAAAACAAAACAAAACTTCAAAAAAACCTTTCATTAGTTTATTACACTTTAATAAAGAAAATAAATTACTTCTTGGTTTAAATTGGATTCTGGTGCATTTTTTAGCAGCACCACTGAAATAAACATTCTTTTGACCAAAGTATTTGTAAAGATGAAATAAGCAATTACCTTAAGTTTATTTTACAAAAGATTGGCTGGGGCTAAGAGGGAAAAAAGGAGTATTTTGATAGGAGTAATAAGCATTAGCAATAAGCTCTGATAAACCTAAAAAACAAGGAGGTACCCCAAAGCAAATGAAAATGAGAGAAAAGTATGTATAACATTTTTAGATATTTTTGAGGGAATTTGATTTTGTGAATAGAAGTTAGGATTATCACTAAAATATAGGAGTCATTAGAACAAAAATAAAAACATTCACTAGAGTCACTAACCATTCTTAAGCTGCATTTTAGTAAGATTTAACTATAAAAAGTATTATATCTTTTTGGAAATGTAATTTAGGAATTAGGAAAAACAATTTGCATAAAGACCTAAAAACATTTTATACACTGTCTATTTAATAACTACATTCTTTCTGTTTGCTGTCATGTAAATAATCAAAGCTCTTTTGACAAACTGACAAGTATCATTCAATGGGCCGGGTGCGGTGGCTTATGCCTGTATTCTCAGTGCTTTGGGAGGCTGAGATGGGCGGATCATGAGGTCAGGAGCTCAAGACCAGCCTGGCCAACATGGTGAAACCTCGTCTCTACTAAAAATACAAAAATTAGCTGAGCATGGTGGCAGGCACCTGTAATCCCAGCTACTCGGGAGGCTGAGGCAGGAGAATCGCTTGAACCCAGGAGGCGGAGGTTGCAGTCGGCCGAGACAGCGCCATAGCACTCCCGCCTGGTGACAGAGCAAGACTCCATCTCTGTCAAACAAACAAAAACAAACAAACAGAGTGCAATGGATATAGCTCTTTAACTTGTTTGACTGCTATTAGAAGCAGTCATGATTCATTTAAGCTTTTAGTTTGACCTATTTCTTTTCAAGCTTAGTAAACACAGCTGTTTTCAATGATTTAAAATAAATGAATAGAAAGCAATATAAAAATGGACACTTAGATAAAACAAAGCTGAGTGGTTGCAGCATGCACATGTTGTCTTGTTTACTTTTATTTCTTTTTCTGTTTTTAATTTTTTTTTCCCAAGGACTGCTTTACAGACAGATACTCTTCCAAAATGGACATGATAAAAGTTTTAAATTTGTCAGCAATGAGTTTGTGGACATACAATGTTCATTTTCCGAAGAATATTGAAATTAAGGGAACATTAGTATTGTTGGGTTTGCAGTTTATTTTAAAAGTTCTAAAACTGACCAATCGTAGGAATGGAGAATAATACTTCCTTCTGATTCTTATTCTGGATGTTTCAGCAGAGAATATGAAAGGATGACAGATTTATACCTAAAACAGATAAGATGACCTCAAAAAAAGACTTTTGTGCCTTTCTTGTGTATGCTCTTATATCTGAATTGACATATTTTCCTTTAAAGCCAGGCACAGTGGTTCATGCCTATAATCCCAGTCCTTTGGGAGACCAAGGCAGGAGGACTGCTGGAGCCCAGGAGTTTGAGAACAGTCTGGGCAAAAAAAGTGAGATCCTGTCTGTAAAAAAAGAATTAAATAAAACAATAATTGCCACTGCAGTGCTGTTCTCCTCTAGTCCCAGCTGTCTGGGAGGATGATGCTGAAGAAGGAGGATCTCTTGAGTCCAGAAGTTCAAGACTGCAGTGAGCTGTAATCACACCACTGTACTCCAGCCTGGGCAACAGAGTAAGACCCTATCTCTTTTAAAAAAAAAAAAGAAAGAAAGAAAGAAATCTTCTTTAAAAACAAAATTAAGTAGGCCAGGCGAGATGGCTCATGCCTGCAATCCCAGCACTTTGGGAGGCCAAGGCAAGTGGATCACCTAAGGTTGGGAGTTCGAGACCAGCCTGACCAACATGGAGAAACCCTGTCTCTACTTAAAATACAAAATTAGCTGGGCATGGTGGCACATACCTATAATCCCAGCTAATCGGGAGGCTGAGGCAGAAGAATCGCTTGAACCTGGGAGACGGAGGTTGCAGTGAGCTGAGATCATGCCATTGCACCGTTGCTGGACAAACAGTGAAACTCCGTTTCAAAAAAAAAAAGTATGCCTGTTACCTTTTTTTTTTTTTTGGAGATGGAATCTTGCTCCTGTCATGCAGGCTGGAGTGCAGTGGCACAATCTTGAACCTCCGGGGATCAAGCGATTCTCCTTCCTCAGCTTCTAGAGTGGCTGGGATTATAGGCGTGCGCCACCATGCCTGGCTAATTTTTGTATTTTTAGAAGAGACAGTGTTTCACCATGTTGTCTAGGCTGGTCTCCAACTACTCAGGGGATCCACCCACCTCAGCCTCCCAAAGTGCTAGAATTACAGGCATGAACCACCATGCCTGGCCAACCATTTCTCTCTCTCTCTTTCTTTCTCTTTCCTTCCTTCCTTTCCTTTCTCTCCCTTCCCTCTCCTTCCCTCTCTCCTTCCTTCTCTCCTTCCTTCCTTTCTTTCTCTCTCTTTCTCTTTCTTTCTTGATGGAGTCTCACTCTGTCGCCAGGCTGGGGTGCAGTGGTGTGATCTGGGCTCACTACAACCTCTGCCTCCCGGGTTCAAATGATTTCTTCTGCCGCAGCCTCCTGAGTAGCTGGGACAACAGAAAAGCGCCACCATACCCAGCTAATTTTTTTATTTTTAGTAGAGACGGGGTTTTACCATGTTGGCCAGGATGGTCTAAATCTCTTGACTTCATGATCTGCCCACCTGGGCCTCCCAAGGTGCTGGGATTACAGGTGTGAGCCACTGTGCCTGGCCCCCCCCTTTTTTTTTTTTTTTTTTGAGACGGAGTTTCGCTCTGTTACCCAGGCTGGAGTGCAATGGCGTGATCTCAGCTCACCGCAACCTCCGCCCCCTGGGTTCAAGCAATTCTCCTGCCTCAGCCTCCCAAGTAGCTGGGACTACAGGCGTGCGCCACCATGCCCAGCTAATTTTTGTTATTTTTAGTAGAGACGGGGTTTCACCATGTTGACCAGGATGGTCTCGATCTCTTGACCTCGTGATCCACCCGCCTCAGCCTCCCAAAGTGCTGGGATTATAGGCATGAGCCACCGCACCCAGCAGCCCCATTTCTTATTTAGTAAGATGCCAGACATTTTTTATCTAAAGATAACAGATAAAATTAACTTATCTGTCACCTTTTAAAGAAAACTTGATGATCTCTCTACAACAGAACTACTCGGAGGATTCATGTAGATTTACTTGGTGGACAAAACCAGACAGCAAAAGACCCAGGGTAACAATAATTTTATGTGGGGATATAGAATTAAACTGCTTTCTTGAGACTAATATATACATATATATACACATGTAAATGTGTATGACTTTTTTTGTTGCTTACCTATGGACTCTAGTTTTTAGGCTGCTGTATTTGCATTCTGAAATATTTCAGAATTTTTTTTTGAGGGGGGTGAAGTCTTGCTCTGTCACCCAGGCTGGAGTGCAGTGGTGCAATCTTAGCTCACTGCAATCTTCACCTCCCAGGTTCAAGCGATTCTCCTGCCTCAGCCTCCTGAGTAGCTAGAATTACAGGGGTACTCCACCATGCTGGGCTAATTTTGTATTTTTAGTAGAGATGAGGTTTCACCGTGTTGGCCAGGTTGGTCTTGAACTACTGACCTCAAGTGATCCACCTGCCTCAGCCTCCGAAAGTGCTGGGATTACAGGCATGAGCCACCACGCCTAGCCTATACCCCAGAATTAATGCCTAATATCTTAAGAGTATTTTATACCCTAAAATACTATATTTTCAGAGATAATTCACCTCAAGCCAAATGCTATAAATAGTTTTTTGAGTGTTTTGAGAGTTGCCCATTTGGAGAGTCTACCCCTGGGAGAAGCAGCAGTTGCATTTACCTGCTGTTTCAAAAGAATGAAATGTGTGTGTGTGTGTGTTCAATTAGTGACACTGGTGATAGTGTGAGATGATTCAAAGTATCCTGTTCACATATTTTGTAAGAACTTTGTAGTAGTCAACTTCTTAGACATCTTTAAATTTTTTTTCTCATTTTCTTGAAATATACTTCTACAGCTTTTACTTTGCTGTTGCTGTGTAAGCATACTAGTAATGAAATTATGAGGTTATAATTGTATAGGGCATATTATGTGGTACTTCTAAATTTGTAATAAAAATTACATCACGAGTTTATATACAAATGTTTATCTCTTCACCTAATATTTTTTTTTAAGTAATAGAGACAATGTCTCACTGTGTTGCCCAGGCTGGACTTGAACTTCTGGCCTCATGTGATCCTTCCACTTTGGCCTCCCAAAGTGCTGGGATTACAGGCATGAGCCACTTCGACTAGCCTCCATGTCTCTATTTTATTATTTTATTTTGAGACAGAGTCTCGCTCTGTCACTCAGGCTGGAGTGCAGTGCAGTGTGCAACCTCAGCTCACTGCAACCTTTGCCTCCCAGGTTCAACGATTCTCCTGACTCATCCTCCCAAGTAGCTGGGATTATAGGTGCATACCACCACACTGGGCTGATTCTGTGTTTTCAGTAGAAATGCGGTTTCACCATGTTGGCCAGGATGGTCTCGATCTCCTGACCTCAAGTGATCCACCCACCTCAGCCTCCCAAAGTGCTAGGATTACAGGTGTGAGCCACGGCGCCTGGCCAGTACCGCTCTTTTTTAGTAGATCCTTTTCTTAACGTTGTGTAATTTCTAAATCATACCACCTCTTCAAATTGATACCTATTTTTCTTTGCTTCCCCAAATGTAACTTTGTTCCAATATGACGCCATCAAAGTATATGAGCAGAAATCTCATTATAAAATGCCTTATTATTCTGATTAAGTTATACATAATTATGAAAATGACATCTCGTATTTCTCACTTGCTCCTTACAACTGCTCTGTGAAGTTATGAAGCAAAAAGCCTTGCCCACATTAACAGAAATAGCAGGTGGCAGAGGTATTCCAGGTCTTATTTCAACTTTCTGCAATATTTTACCCCTCTGGCCAAATGATAGTATTTCTGTGTATGATTTATCTCAGAAAATTGTGTGGTTATACACTAATGCAGTACACAATTAATTTTATAATCATATGAAATTAAAAATAAATGCCATTCATCAGACTATTCCCCCAAAAGACTACTGAAGTTTTAAAAAGTCTTTAGAAAGGATTCTAAATAACCACTATGTTTAAAGAATTTAAGCACTCACTGCTGCTTTTCTTGGTCCCCAAGGTCTGGCCATCTTCTAAAGAGTTTGAACCTACTGAAGAACTATCTTGACTGTCTTGATGGGGAAGCTGAAGAAATCCTTCACTGGAGTCTGAGCGGGTAGGTGTTAATGTTAGAGATTTCTGACGTTCCCGATTAATATCTTTCTTAGACTTTATCAATTTTCTCATTTTTAGAGTAATCCAGTTGCCTCTCCTAACAGAATTTAAAAAATTGTTATCAGTTTAAAATTCAACATACAAATCCTTCACAAAATTAGAAGTCATCACAGTATTAAAAATAACAAGTTTTTTTCAAAAAAAGAATTCATAAAATTTGGTTAACGGTACCTTCTAGGAGGAGATGGGTCATAAAATTTGTACTGATCCATAATTTTCTCTTCTAATTTCTCCTTCTGACGTCTTAATTCATTTAACTTATCACTATAAAAATAAAAATTACCTTTTAGGACAGGTATCATGTTTTGTACAGCTATAAATATTAAATTACTTTGTGACTACGATCTAACTTCATCCCAAAACATAAAATAATATAGATACCATGGTTGGCAACTAAGATTATATTAGGTAGTAACAATGGGAATTTTTCCATGTTCCCCCTTTTGATTAAAAAATTTGCAACTTTTTTTTTCCTTTTTTGTAAGAAAAGTGATCTATTACAATTTATAGCAGCAAAAAATAAAAACATTGGATAGTTTGCTTATAATTATAGATATAATGAATTATCTTGCAAACAAATGTTCATGCAAATAGATTTTTTCTTTTCGACAAAATTATTCAGACTTCATTTACTTGTAGAGAATTATTTCCTGACTCCAGAAATGCATGAGTCACCACATCCTAGTCTCATTTTTATATTATTGGTAGTATTTACTAAATAGAGAAACATCAAAGGCCACTAAAGTAATGTTTCTAAAAAAACCCCACAGTGCCAAAGAGTACTATTTACTTAAGAAACATTAGTGATCACTTACAATGAAGAAGGCATGAGGTGATTATAAAGATGAATGATAAATAGCTGTGTTTATAATAGAGGAGAAGATATATCCATAGATTACTATAACATATAATTGTGTGTGTGTGTATATATATATATATATATACATATATATATATATATATACACATATATATATATAAAATGACTATATAATCCAAGGAAGTAGCAGTACCAAAATAAAATACTGTGCAAGTACAACAGGAAATTATAGAAGGTGAATATATCCCTCTTAGGTCACCAAATAAATCCCCATGAAGAAAAAGGCCATTATTAGATAGGCTGAAAGGGAAAGATATGGGTCACAAAATAAATCCCCATGAAGAAAAAGGCCATTATTAGATAGGCTGAAAGGGAAAGATACGAATACTACATTATGCTGGTGTAGTGTAGGAAGTTAAAAAAACGCTAAATTATGTTTAGCTTGAATGTTGTAGGCTGAGAGGAAGTAGAGAGGTAGAGTTTTGGTTTTAGATTTTGCTCAGTAGGAAATCAGAAGAATTGAAAGTTTCATTACAAAGTGGTAAGAAATCTTTGTTTAAAGTAGTTTAACCTAATGATGGAACAGGATATATCAGAAAGATTGGAGATAAGGCCGGGCGTGGTGGCTTAGGCCTGTAATTCCAGCACTTTGGGAAGTGGAGGTGGGTGGATAATTTGAGCTCAAGAATTTGAGACCAGACTGGCCATCGTGGTGAAACCCTGTTTTTACAACAAATACAAAAATTAGCAGCGTGTGGCAGTGTTTGCCAATAGTCCCAGCTACTCAGGAGGCTGAGGCAGGAGACTTGCCTGAACTCAGGAGGCGGAGTTTGTAGTGAACTCAGATTGCACTACGGCACTTCAGCCTGGCTGACAGAGCAAGATTGAAAAATAAAAAAAGATTGGAGATAAGAAAACATTCAGGAGGCTAATGGGGTAGTCTATTTGAGAGGAAAGGCTGAATTACAGTGGTGGAGACTGGGAGAAACTAACTTGAGAGATTCTGTAGGGGATGCCTTGTGAACAGATGTTGCCAACAGGTATACCACAGCACAAACAGCAGACAGTCTACATTTATTATTAACCAAGGCCATAGCTCCCAATTCATTTCTCCTTTTACTGGTTGAAATATCATTAAGAACCTTCAAATTCTCAGTACTGCCTGTCTACTGCCATCTTGCTAGGACCATGTGATAGAGGCATTTAGCTAGAAATATCTGACATGCAAGATGGATACCTGTAATTTAAATTTAGTAAGTCAGAACACATAATAATCTTTGGAAGTCAACTATCTAGACATAAGCACTTTCACCTGGAAATGTATTAGTCACTAAGGGTCAGAATAGTAAGACAACAAAGCTTTGGATAATGCCTCTGCTTAAGGGACAGGAGACTTAAATGCCAAAAGCTTTATATATACTCAAAACTTCTTAATCTAAAACAAAGCTTCTTTTGGAAGCAAGTAAAGGAATACATACCCCAGACTAAAAGGACTAAAGGTGGAGCCCAAGGTGTCCAGCCATAAATGTGAAATTTCTTTGAGGTTTTACATTTACTTTGAAAGTTTATACAAATTCTGCCTTTGTTCCAGGATATACCTGTGTATTAATATAGAAATAATGTTCCCTGCCTGAAATTTTTTGCTAAGACCGGTGCTTCAGAAAAATGCATGCTGTATCCTGGTTTCACATGTGCCCTGGCTATTTCTGTATATCAAGTCTGAAAGGTACAGAATACTAATTCATGCACTCCTTGAATAATCTGGAAAGTAAGTGTTACCTGTATTTTAGAGAAGAAGAAACTAATGATCAAAGAAATGAAGTGACTGGTCTATAGTCACATAGCTAGTGAGTGGATGAACTGGGACATGAATCAGAAGCTGATTTCAACATCTGAGCTATTTCTATTATACTATGGTGCTTCTCATTTGTGGGGCACAAAGAGAAGAGATATATTGAGTAAAGATGAATCATCGTATAGTAATACAAAGATTACCACTGGGCTGCCCAGGCCAAAATCTGAGTCTTAACAGATCCTTTAACTCTCTGGAGATACAACTTACCAATTATTAAGCCTGTCAATTCTCTTTCACAAGTCTTGCAGCTTGATCTCAACTCCTTTGTATGGCACAGAACAACCTCTGTAAACTGGCTTCTGACTATTTAGCCACTTCTCTATTGCACCCCTCCTTTCCTCAATTTTGCTCCAGAAAGCACAGTTAATTTTTAGGTCCCATACAGCACCACAACGTACTTTCATCACACCTCCATGATTTTGTATTGCAGCTCTCTTAGCCTGGCATGCCTCCTTAAGCAAACTCTTATTGAACCTGTAAATCTCAGCTCAAGTTTCGTCTTTGGAAAGTTCACCTCGCCTCTCCCAGACTAAGATACTCCTGCCCCTATATATGCTATATTTCTATGGCCTCCTACATATACTTCCATTATATAGAATTACTGTATTTAAATGTTTATTTATATATCTTGCTTTCCTTAAGAGCAAGATTCACATGTTTTCATGTTAGTATTTCTGGTTATTAGGATAGTGCCTAGAATATAAGCACTCAAAAATATTTGTTGAAATAATGTTGAAAATCAATACAAATTAGCATGAATTTTCTCTGCCACTGGGTATGGCAATGATAAAATCATGAGTAACATATTTCAGAGTGAAAATTATTTGGTACCTACATGTATTGTCTTTGTTCAACATGAAAAAGATCCTTGCTTTCCATATTCTGCTCCAAAAGTGTTCTGTTCTGTAGCATTAATGTCTGAATTTGATCTAGTAGATGTCGATTTTCTTCTTCTAAATTTCCTTTAAGTTGGCTTAGCAACTGTTTTAACACAAACATTTTTTTTAAAATCAACATTTACATTTAACATAAACCATCTGAAAAACATGAAGTACTACACAAAGACTTAAGTGTTCCACTATTTTAACAATTAGATGATTGTACTTTGATCAGAGCATTATTATTTTAGTGATAATGACAGCTACAGCACTGGGTTACATGCTATATATATATATATATTTTTTTTTTTCTTAATTCTCACAAACACTGGGTCTGATATATAATAAATTATCTA
Source organism: Cacajao melanocephalus (assembly GCA_963573385.1). Classification (NCBI taxonomy): domain Eukaryota; kingdom Metazoa; phylum Chordata; class Mammalia; order Primates; family Pitheciidae; genus Cacajao; species Cacajao melanocephalus. The sequence goes on along the minus strand of CAUYLG010045207.1, from coordinate 81,373 downwards.
ACTCCCCAAACGCTGCTTTCTGTCTTTAAAACTGTTTATCTTATAGTATAGCCTAAAGGCTAGATTCAAATATCTAGTATTTTATTTACCTATGAAATGTTGGACAAGTTAGTTCTCAGATCTATGAAAGATGGATAGATATGAGCTCTATCACCCCACAAGATTGTTGCAAAGATTAATATATGTAAAGTATCTAGTAGCAAGCATATAGCACACATTAAGTACTTAGTATGTCTCATAATTTCCCCATTCACTGTTTTCTTTTTTTTTTTTTGAGACGGAGTTTTGCTCTTGTTGCCCAGGCTAGAATGCAACGGCGTGATCTCGGCTCACCACAACCTCTGCCTCTCGGGTTCAAGCGATTCTCCCGCCTCAGCCTCCTGAGTAGTTGGGATTATAGGCGCCCACCACCATGCCCGGCTAATATTGTATTTTTAGTAGAGACGGGGTTTCTTCATGTTGGTCAGGCAGGTCTCTAACTACTGACCTCAGGTGATCTGCTCTCCTTGGCCTCCCAAAGTGCTGGGATTACAGGCGTGAGCCATTGCGCCTGGCCTCCATCCACTGTTTTCAAGAAACCTTAAAAGTCTGTGTATAGCTTTTGTGGCTTGATCAAGGGAAATCGGGTAATTTAGTCAATAGTTGGTATTAACATCTGGCATTACTAGTAGTTGGGCTGCCAGCAGCACTGGGCCTTTTGTACCTAGTTGGTAGAAACTGGAAATATGCTTTAGCTAGGCCAGAGGTTCAAACAGAAGTTCAGAAGGTCCAAAGTAGTGATTCAAAAAATTTGGCATCCCTTGTAGAGTAGATATCTGGGCCCCAGCATTCAAATTCAGCAGGTCTGGAGTAAAGCCCAGAGATCTGTATCAAAAAAGCAAAAGCAACTAACAACACATACCCGCCCTGCCTACACCACCCACCCCCTAAAAAAAGAAAATAAACATTTTGAAAAATTTCAAGAGGTAGAGAAAATCTGGGAGAATGATGCTATAAATAACCATAAGCAACCATCTAGATCTGTAAAACTGTCAATATCATATGTTTGTTTTATTTATCTGTATTTTGTTAAACTGAAACACGTGGTAGATTCCTTAAAAAACTGAATGCATTTATTTTCTTCCCTGTACCTATGCCCTCTTGCAATGTGACTTCTCACTTTTCCCATAAATAAGTGGAATCTATTTCCCTTATTCTTGAATTTGGAATGCTTTTGGCCAATAGAAAGTGGTGGAAGTGATGGTATAACAATTCCAAGCCTAGCCCTCAAGTTGCCTGTGTACTTCCACTCAAACTCTCGGAACCCTGCTGGAAGATGGAGAGACCACATGGAAGAGAAAAGGGTTATCCTTGCTGAGGCCATCATAGACCCGCCAGCCCTCAGTATACATGCCAACTAATTACAGATGCAGGAGCAAACCCATGGCCCATACATAACTGAGTAGATTAGCATATCTGCTCAGCAAACTCAGACTCATTAGGCAAAAAGAAATGTTTTACTGTCCATTACCACCAAGAGCTCTCCCATTGTTAAAGAGCATCATTGGTGTCAACAGACAACTGATAAAACATATATACAGAAAACAGAACAATTTTTGTTTTTTTGGTTAGACGGAGTTTCACTCTTTCATCCAGGCTGGAGGGAAGTGGCATGATCTTGGCTCACTGCAACCTCTGTCCCCCAAGTTCAAGCAATTCTCCTGCCGCAGCCTCCCAAGTAGCTGGGATTACAGACATGCGCCACCACGCCTGGATAATTTTTGTATTTTTAGTAGAGATGGGGTTTCACCATGTTGGCCAGGTTGTTTTCAAACTCCTGACTTCAGGTGATCCACCCGCCTCGGCCTCCCAAAGTGCTCGGATTATAGGCGTGAACCACCAAGCCTGGCCGGAGAACAAATTTTAAATGTGTATATATATATATATATATATATATATATATATATATATATGAATTATCACAAAGGTAACATATGTGTTAAACCAGCATCTGGATCAAGAAACAGAATATTAATTGTATTCCAGAAATACCTGTTCTACCTTCCCACCAATGTAAACTACTATCTCAACCTCTTATACCATAGATTAGTTTTTTCTACCTCCACTAAATCACGTCATTATATGACTTAGCCCTCAGCCAATAATTAACATTTGACCCAAGTTATGAGAATCAGTCAGAGATGCAAAGATAGCTAGGGCCCTCTCTGTTCTCTCTTGAACAGTTTTCTGGACCACCAGTGACATGTGGGATCTTATGAAGACCCACGGAGGCTGATTCATTTCTTGAAACTCCTGGTTTAATTTTTGGCAAGTTCACTGGTCTCTTACTTGCCCCAACCAATATTTCAACCTCATGTTATCTGACAGTTGACCTTTGACAACTCTCCCAGGCATGGGGCTTTTCTATGCTCTGTTCCAAATCAAATCAGTTTCCTCCATTAGAAAAGTTGCTGGTTGGCCAGGCACGGTGGCTCACGCCTGTAATCCCAGCACTTTGGGAGGCTGAGGCGGGCGGATCACGAGGTCAAGAGATCGAGACCATCCTGGCCAACAGTGTGAAACCCTGTCTCTAGTAAAAAATACAAAAATTAGCTGGGCGTGGTGGCACACGCCTGTAGTCCCAGATACTCAGGAGGCTGAGGCAGGAGAACTGCTTGAACCCCAGAGGCAGAGGTTGCAGTGAGCCAAGATCACACCACTGCACTCCAGCCTGGTGACTGGCGACAGAGCAAGACTGTCTCAAAAAAAAAAGAAAAGTTGCTGGTTTTCACAGCTTGCCCTATTCTCTGTCAAAGCTATCAGGTATAGGAACCAGGGAAGGAGAAGAGGAATGGGAGGAGCCCCAAGATAAAATGCCTCAGACAACCACAGTTCCTTCCCAGGGTTGAATAGTTTTGCTTTAAGAAATGCTTCTCCATTTTGTTATATGCCCTTGTTGAGTTCCAGAGTCCTAATATTGTTGTTTTTGACAGTTCTGTCCAATTTTATTATCTCTTAAGGAGTTGATTTGCCACATTCCTCACTCTACCATTCTGGAGGTATGCCATCCTAATAACAATGTATTTAGACGTTTATAAATCATAAGTAGAATGAATTACTTTCTGAGCTTCGTTAGGTAATTAATTGTATGTTGTTTCCAACCAATTTTTCTATTGGTTTATAATTTCCTGCCAGGTGTAAACATTTTTTCATTAAATGAATAGACAATTTAAAAATTTTCAAAGAATCTGGACATAAGTTTAACCTAATAATTTTTAAAAGATTGTAATTAATGATATGGGAAGTTGTTCTGAATTACTTGTAAGTTTCAATGATACTTGACCAAAATCTTTTACAAATACTCCATTAAATGTACACTACTATTCTCATTATAATACAGTCATTTATTTCTTAGGCATGTCTTGGTGCCTAAAGGAAAGATACAGTGATTAAGCTTATAAAAGCTCACCTCACACTGGTTATTCAGCTTGGTGGATGTAATATCCAATTGTTGGTATTGTTCCTTTAGCTTTGAAAATTCTGCTTCTAATCTTGTTTGTTCCAGTTTGGAATTATTCAGAAGACTTTTCAAATTTTTATGGTCAGTTTGTAAAACTTCAGTCTCTTTTAAAAGTTGACTATAAGTATGATTCAACCTATAATTAGAAATCATATAAATATAATTAGATTATCTTAATAGCTTTTAGTGTAATTTACACAATATGAAATGATATAAATAACATTAAGGCAGACTCAGAATAAAAGACTGTTTTGTAAGTTATTAAACTTAGAAAAAATCAGTTTCTAGTCTGTAAAAACTAGATTTTTTAAAATTCTGAGTACCTTTCCCTTGAAAAGAATTTTTAATTTCCTTTTTTCATCCACCCATCTGCACACTGGGAAAAAATTTTTTTAGTCTTTAAACATGTTGAATTATAGGTACTCAAAGTTTCAAGCATTAATTAGAAAGTATTGGCTGGATGTGATGGTCCATGCCTATAATCCCAGCATTTTGGGAGGTGGAAGCAGGACCATCACTTGAGGCCAGGCGTTTGAGAGCAGCCTTGGAGATCATAGTGAGACCGTATCTCTACAAAAACTAAAAGTTAAAATTTTAAAAACATTAAAAATTAGCCAGGCATGGTGGTGTGTGCCAGTAGTCCCAGCCACCTTGGAGGCTGAGGTGGGAGGACTGATTGAGCATAGGAGTTTGAAGTTGCAGTAAGCTATGATCGTGCTACTGAACTTCAGCTTGGGCAACAGAGCAAGATTCTGTCTTTTTCTTTTTCTGAGATGGAGTCTTGCTCTGTCACCCAGGCAGGAGTGCAGTGGCACGATCATGGCTCACTGCAACCTCTGCCTCCTGGGTTCAAGCATTTCTTTTGCCTCAGCTACCTGAGTAGCTGGGACTACAGGTGCACACCACCATGTCCAGCTAATTTTTGTATTTTTAGTAGAGATGGGGTTTTACCATGTTGGTCAGGCTGGTCTCGAACTCCTGACCTCAAGTGATCTACCTGCCTCGCCCTCCCAAAATGCTGGGATTACAGGTGTGAGCCACTGCACCCAGCCTATTCTATTTTTAAAAATTCTAAACTCAAACTATGGTTGGTACTACAAAGGGGCAGTATATATTTTGGATGTAAAGAATAATACAGAATTAAATATATATATACACACACAAATATATGTATATACTTCTATATAAAATATATATGTTTATTATATATAATGCATATTTATTACCTATCATTTTCACCACAAAGTTTCTTGTATTCTGCAGCTACTGTTTCATGGTTTTTATTTTCAAGCAGCATTTTTTCCTGTTCTACTTTGAGCGTCTTTTCCAAATCTTCCAATTGTCCTTTCTGTTTTAGTAATTGATTGTAACTGGGGGAAAAAAAGGCATTTAGTTTATAATATTTCCAAAAAAGAAATTTTAGACATGGAAGGAAATAAGTAATTTATTAATATCATTTAAAACACATGTAAATTTATTATATAAATTTCCTATGTAAATTAACATTAGATGTGTTTAATATATAAAATTTATTACACTACTTGAAGAAAATTGGTTTTAAATTCGCAATACAACAAAATATAATAAATTACCGGTCTTCAAGGTCTCTATGTTCCACCTCAAGATTTTTGTGGGCAGACTTTAGAGTTCCATGTTTAGAGATAAGAGATTCATACTCAGAAGCCTGACGTTCATGAAGAAGTTCCAGTTTTTCATGATCTTTTATCAGAGAATCATAGAGAGATTTTAGGTCTTCTCGATCTTTGATTACAGATTCATTTTCATTTTCTAAGGAAGACTGCTGGATTAGGAGTTGTGCATTCTGGTTCATAAGTGAGGTATTTTGGGAATTAAGGGTGGAATTTTCAACCTATAAGAATACATATTATTAGCAGACATAAGAAAAATAGTTCATGTTCCTTTGTAAAATAAAAGATTACAATATTAACTAAAGAAAGTTCTAAATAAATCACAGCAGATATATTTACATTATACTGGGAATATGTGGATTTTAGCTTCCCAAATAATAAGGCTACCATTTAATTTTGATTTTGGCAGGTGTTATAATACACACATACATACATATATATGTGTGTGTGTGTTTCTGTGTGTGTATACATATACATAGACGTATATATGTATTTTACATTTTGGGTTGAATTTATTTTAAATGAAGGTGATCAGCAACCATTTGTATTCCACTTACAGAAAAGTACAGAATTTGAAGTGCTAGTTTATCATTTCTATAATTAAGTGATAGAACTTGATAGAAGTGAAAAATTACTTTTGGAAATTTTTCAAGAGTCCAAATTAAGTAAGTATTTTCTTTATCAAACAAAGTGTTGATGTTGATGAAAAACATTATCAAAGAAGAGTTACAGAAAGAAGAATGCTTTGGAGAGGAAACTTGTTTCTGCTCTTTAAGAGGTTTCAGAGAGTTGAACTTTTCCCCACCTGATTGTTCTGTTTGAAAAGACACTGGTGGTGTTAAGTGAAAGATGGATCCTTTGAACTTATGACAAGCCTAAAGACAAAATTCCTATGCTGTCCTGCTTTCCATTAACTAAAATGACAAAAAAAAAAGCTACAAAAGTGAAATAAGGAATAGTATGCTGCAACCATACTCTAAAGCAAGGGTTTCTACATCTAAATTATTACAATCAACTTACTTAAATGGTAGAAAGACTAAACATAAAGTAAATATAATTTATCCTTATTTAGATGTATTAATGGAATTTATTAATATTTAATGGCTCTGCTATTTTAAAAATCGATGGCACTAAATAAAAATATTTTCATTTATCTTTAATTGTCAAGTTCATTCACTAAGAAACAATGTTTCCATGTTTAGCCTCCCTTAATTTAATAGCATAATTCAAGAGTTTAGTTGCATATTCCCAAAATATTGTATGACAACCTGAAGCTTGGCATTCTGTGTTTGAAGAGTAGTATTCTGTTCCTGTAATGACACTGTCTGCCTCTGAAGTGCAAGAATCTGAGCCTGCAAATTACTGTTCTGTGTCTCAAGCTGCTTCAGTTGAGTTTTCAGTGCTTGCTTCTCTGCTTGCAGTGTAGCATTCTTAAAAAACAAAAACAAAAACCAAACATATTAACAATAATGGCAATATAAAACATATTTCTATAATATACTGCATTTCATACAATGACTATTTACTAGCATTATAATCCATAAAAACCCCAACAATCTTAAGAGAGAAAAAAACAAACATTTCCCCATCCCAAATTGTAAATATTTATCAGAAAGAAGGCAATAATACTAAAACCTTAATATTGTGCCTGTGTCTTGTCTGTATCACAATATCCTAAAAATATCCCATTCTAAATATATTGATTAATGCAAAAACTAGAAAGGAATTGTCGGTTGTATGCTCTTAATACTGCTTGAACGTTCTCAGAACGCTCAGAATAAATGGGGCTGTGTCCAACCAAGGAGGTGTATCTTTTCTAATTTACCCAAAGGCAAATATATACATAAGTGGGGGGTGTTCCTAGAGAGAGTGGCAAAACTAAGTATATTCCAAACACAAATACTTCAAAGGGAAGCAGGTTTACAGGAACAATCTTAGCCCAAAACAGACCTAACACAGATTTTTTTTTATTTTCCTCACGATTTAAAATACCCATTAAACTCTATTTCACCTGTAAGACTCCCGGAGCATTTCCAAACAAAACACAGGATTTTCAGTTTTTTCAATACATAAGGCCATATTTCAGTTTTATAGCTAAACACATGAATTACTATGCAAATCAACAATTACATATTAAAATACTTGTCATAAATATTTTTAGGATTATTTCTAAATTAAATTTCATAACAAAAAAAAATCAGCAGCAGCAATGTATAAGCAAAGAACTTATACGTTGGAGAAATAAAGTTCTTTGTTTATACATTTAACAGAAATAAAACTTTAATGTACAAAAGGTCTACCCTGCAGTATGCATAAAAAGTTAACAACTGAATCACAATAGATCCTTTTATCATATGTATATGTAAATATAACATTCATTTTATTGGCTTTATATACACTACATGTCACTCTGTAAAAGTCAGGTCAGGATCTGACCCACATACTAAACCATAAAATTGAATCTGAGGACGCAAAATGCTTTAAGATGGGTTATGATATTAAACTTCTCTTTTGTTCATTTGTTCAAATAAAATGGATGAAAAAATGTGTACTAGAAAAAATAGAATACTGATAATACTGATGAATTTATATACCATCTCAGTACAAAGAAGTGAACCATTTTCCACATATATATGTGAAATACTATTGTAGTTAAGCACTTTAGAAACTAAATTGTACAAACACTACCGATTATTCCAGGTATCTTTGGGAATAAGAAAAAAATACTATAGTCTATAGTGAATAGAAGAGATAGCTGAGAGGGTATTATCTTAGAGCAGGAAAAAAATTACAACGGAAAAGTAAGAAGTTAGCAAATGGCACGGTGGCTCATGCCTGTAATCCCAGCACTTTGGGAGGCCGAGGCGGGCGGATCACCTGAGTTTGAGTCAAGACCAGCCTGACCAACATGGAGAAACCCCATTTCTATTAAAAATACAAAATTAGCTGGGCGTGGTGGCACATGCCTATAATCCCAGCTACTCAGGAGGCTGAGGCAGGAGAATTGCTTGAACCCGAGAGGCGGAGGTTGCGGTGAGCCAAGATCACGCCATTGCACTCTAGCCTGGGCAATAAGAGTGAAACTCTGTCTCAAAAAAAAAGAAAAAATTAAAAAAATTAAAAAAAGAAGTTAGCAAATATAATACTGGCAAACACACAAAAATTACCAGCCTATTATATGGCTAACCATCTTTACAACCCTGTTTTCTAAAATATACCAAGTAATTTTTTTCCAATGGAAATTTATAAAGGAAGTTTAAAGAAAAAAAAATTCACCTTATAGAACTTCATATGCCAGCTCAATTTTCTAAAATATAATTATGAATCCAAGCAACATAGGTATATATACATCACTGATTAAAAATAGGCATTTATAAATGGCCAATAAATAAATATATGAAAGATGTGTAATGCCTAACTCACAATTTTAAATGGACAAATTATTTTCTCCTATTGCTTTAACAAAAATTAAAACACTAGGTAATATCCAGTGTTAATCTGGAAAGACAGGTATACTCTATTAGTGAGACTGAAAATTGACATGATTTTTAGGCTGGATGTGGTGACTCACACCTGCAATCCCAGCACTTTGGGAGGCTGAGGAGAGCAGATTACTTGAGGCCAGGAGTTCAAGACCAGTCTGGGTAACATAGTGAGACTCCTATCTCTACAAAAAATTCAAAAGTCTCCTGGGTGTGGTGGCATGCACCTGTGCTCCCAGGTACTTAGGAGGCTGAGGTGAGAGGATCACTTGAGCCTAGAAGGATGAGGCTTCAGTGAGCTATGATCTCGCCGCTGCATTTCAGCCTGGGAGACAAGTAACATCCTGTCTCAGAAAAGGAAAAAAAAAAAAAAAAAAGAAAAGAAAAGAAAATTGATGTGATTTTTAAATACTAATAGAAAATATCAATTAAAATTAAACACACACACACACACACACACACACGTATGTATATATATCCTTTGGCCTTGCAACTTCACTGTCAGAAATTTAGCATTCTATGAACACGTTTAAAAATAACCTAAATATTCAGAAATGTGGGATTTATTTAAGTAAATTATGGTAACATACTACGGAATAATAGGTAGTCATTACACAAAATGAAATATACATACATCTGCTAAAATAGAGAGATCTCCAAGATAACATTAACTGAAAATACAAACAGGAATTTTGTATAGCATGATCCCACAGATATAAATTTGTAAAAGAAATATACTTCTACATACAGATAAATGACAAAAACATTTTCTAGGAAGATAAACTGTTTATAGTGATTCTTTTTGAATGAGAAAGTAGAAATCAATGGTGTGGGGACTAATTTTTGGTTTTATGGCTTACTTTTTTTTATAAAGGTACTATTTTTGTGTTAAAAAACAATAACTACCACCACAACTATTTTACTTGTTATTGTGTAAGTTCCTTATTTACTTGTTATTGTGTAAGTTCCTTAAGTTTATTCATGTTATGAAGGGTAAATACTTGTTGTTCAGTTTGTTTGCTTGTTATTTACTATCAAGCATATATTGAACTAACTTAGCAAATATTTGTTAAGTGTCTAATACCTACCAGGCACTAATCTAGATAGCAAAGGTGGTAAAAAAAAGGAAAGACAAATTACCTGCTTTCATAAATGAATACAAAATATAATTTAACTGTGAAAAGTGCTGTGAAAAAAACTAAGAAATGGAACAATAGTGAACAGTTTAAGTTAAGGATAACAACTTTACTGGGGGAAGAAGTCAGGGAAGACCTTCTGCAGGACATATGATATGCCACCCAAATGCTAAGGGAAGCCAGTCATGTGTTTCAGGCAGAAGAAGCAAAAAGGCCCCTGAGGTAGGAACAAATAGAAAAAGGCCTATGTGACTAGAATTTTCTTATTAAGTGTGATGAATTGTTTAAATATTAGAAAATGTATCCAAGATAAATATATCCAAATATATCCAGTTATCCTCTATTTCTAAAAAAAACTATTCCTACTAAAATTAAAAAATACTTACATTTCTTTCTACTTCAATTAATCTGTCTTTAACTTTCAGAAGTTCTCTAGTCGTTTCTTGACTTTCTCGTTCCCATTTGTTGTCTTCACCAGATGTTGGAGGAGAGCTCTGTACCATCCTTTCCTCATCCTGTCTCTGTTTGAGAGCTTCATAATTTTTTTTCACCTGAAGTTTTATTTAAAATATTTTGATGAGGAGAAAAAAATCACCACTGTTATATTTCTCACAATTAATTTGACTCTGGGCTGGTCTGATGAATATCAGAGGCAATTTATTTTTAAATGTGATGAATAATATGTATGATTTGTGCTTTTTAAAATGCAAATCCTTTCCTCCTAGAAATATAAAACATACTCTGCTTATGTGGCATGCTCCTACAATGCATCATGTAACGTCAAATCCTATCGTTTGTAGTGAAAATGCCCCCAGATAAGTGGATTTAGGTATGTTCCCAATTACTAACAATTCTTTTTACAAATATCTATAACCAATTTAGAAATTTCACAGAGATGTCTATGTAAAGCACAAAGATTTGACACATTATTAATTTTACGGATATATCTTATTCAGGATTTTTTAGTTCTCAGTTGGCTCTCTTAAAGTAGATTATCATCACACTAGAAAATCCTGGATAAGCTATATCCTTGGATTGCTATTAACAGCTTACTCATCATACATGACCACATTTGCCAGATTTAACTTAATAACTCTTTCTCTTCAGCTTAAATTTACTATTGTACTTATATTGAATTATTAAACTATTTTGAATCACTAGTTTATCCTAGGAGATCCCTAAAATAAATTTCAAATTAACCCCAACCTTTGTATTGAGGGAAGGGTAGATATGTTTTATAATTCAGTATCTAATGAACAACTTAAGAAAGCCTATGACTCAACAATTAATACTGCTACCACTGAGCTAGAAAACAATGAATTGAGACTAAAAAGATGCCAAGATAGAACGTGACATCAAGTTTCGCAAGCAATCTAATGGGTACCCTGTGATCCTAGTTTTCTGGGTTTTGTTTTGTTTTTACTTTTAATACCCTAATAACAATAGATGAGTGACACCATTTCTACTCTCTATTTTACATTAATTTCCCACAAGGTCTTTATTCTAGGTTTAGAAAGGCTATAAACATATGCAGTTATCAAGAAGGGGAGCGAAGAATAAAACTCAAGTCCTCTCATTTTATTTTTTTTTTTTGAGATGTAGTCTCACTCTGTCACCAAGGCTGGAGTACAGTGGCGCAATCCTGGCACTATGCAACCTCTGCCACCCAGGTTCAAACCATTCTCCTGCCTCAGACTCCTGAATAGCTGGGATTACAAGCATCTGCCACCACGCCTGGCTAATTTTTGTACTTTTAGTAGAGATGTGGTTTCACCCTGTTGGCCATGTGGTCTCGAACTCCCAACCTCAAGTGATCCATCCACCTTGGCCTCCCAAAGTGCTGGGATTACAGGTGTGAGCCACTGTGCCCAGCCAAAGGCCTCTCATTTAAAACCCATTGTTCTTTCAACTTTATGTATCATTAATCAAAATCTTTATACTCAGAGGAAATGAATATAGAGACTAGATTAAAAAATAAGTCATTATAACAAAGTAATTTAGAGCTAATTAAAAAATGGTCCATTAAAATTTAATTAAAATTTAAAATGTTGTGAATTATGTTATGAATTCAAATTTTCAACAGTTCCCAAAGATAATGTAATCTTTACAAATAGAGGTATAATTTTCCTCAAGTTGCTAATGTACAGATTTTAAGTGAAATTCAGTAATTTTGAGAATGGCAAACACCTATATAACCCATATATCAGTATGACAGAACACTTCCATCACTCTAGAAAGATCACTGTACCAGGCAACCACTGTTTTTCTTTCATAAAAATTCTTCCTATACTATAATTTCACACAAATAAAATCCCAGTGTATACAATCTTTGTGTGTGTGTGTGTTTCTGAGTATATTTCTAAGCTTTATCCATGTGTTGACTGCATCACTAATGTTTTTCTTTTAGTCATTATTTCCAATTTTTTGATGATGATGAATGAAGCTGTTATAAAAATTTATCTATGCTTTCATTTTCCTTGAGAGAAGAGAAGTAGCATTTTCACCTTTTTCTTTTCTTTTTTCTTTTTTTTTTTTTTTAAGATAGAGTCTCACTCAGTCACCCAGGCTGGAGTGCAGTGGTGCAATCTCAGTTCACTGCAACCTCCACCTCCTGGGTTCAAGTGATTCTCGTGTCTCAGCTTCCTGAGTAGTTGGAACTACAGGTGTGCACCACCACACTCAGCCAATTTTTGCATTTTTTAGTAGAGACAGCAGTTCACCATGTTAGCCAGGCTCGTCTTGAACTCCTGACCTCAAATGATCCATCTGCCACAACCTCCTGAAGTGCTAGGATTACAGGTACAAGCTACCATGCCAGGCCCTGGGCCAGGACTTTTTGAGATACTGCCATACTGCTTGCTAAATTAATCATAACATCTTATATTTGCATCAGTATGCATGACAGTTCCAGTTGCTCCCAAATTTAACCAATATTTGATTAATATTTCCATATAAATTTTAGAATCAGCTCATTAATTGGCCTATTGGGATTTTAATTGGGATTATGTTGAATCAAGAGATCAGTCTGGGGAAATCTGCAATTTTAACAATATTGAGTCTTCCAATTCATGAACATGGTTCTTATCTCCATTTACTGAGATATTCCTTAGGTGGTTTTAGTACAGAGTTTTTGCACGCATTTTCTTAAATTTATCCATAAGTATTTCATAGTCTTATAAATGGTGTTTTTCTTTTACATTTCATTTTCCAATCTTTCATTGCTCATAAAGAGAAATAAAATATATTTTTATATATTGACTTTTACCCTGTGACATTGTTAAGTTCACCTTAGTTGTAAAGATTTTTCTGTGAATTCCTCAGGGTTTTCTGTAAATATAGTCATGTCACAGGTAAAGAAGGACATTGTTACTTCTTCCTTTCAAATCTGTATGCCTTTCATTTCTTCTTAGTACACTGGTTAGGATCAATAGTACAGCATTTAATAGAAACAGTGAGAGTAAATTCTTCGTATTCTTCCTGATCAAAGGGGGAAGGTGATTAGTCTATAGGCTGTTAATAGAAGCCCTTTATCTGGCAGATGAAGTTCTTTCTACTTATTCTCCAATTATTGAGAGATAAGTACTAAACTCTCTAACTGTAATTGTGGATTTGTCTTTCTCCATGCAGTTCTACACATATTTGACTCATGTATTTTGCAGCTGTTACTAGGTGTACCTCTGTTATTAGGTGCACAGACATTTAACCTTGTTATCTTCGTGCTGGAATGACCCCTTTATAATTGCGCAATGAACTACCTTAGCTCTGGTGCTATTCATTGCACTAAAATTTACTTTGTCTAACATTAATACAGCCAATCAAGCAATTTTTGATTAGTGCTAGAATGATATATCATTTTCCATCCAGATTTCTTATAGGTAGCATATAGATGGGTCTTACCTTTTTGTCTAATTTATTAATCTCTGCCTTTTAACTGGGGTGTTTGGACCTTTTATATCTAATATAATTATGGACATACCTCAGTTTAAAACTGCCATCTTACTGCTTGTTTTCTATTTGTCCAATCTGTACCTTGTTCCCTGTTTATTCTTTTTTTGCCTTTTGGATTTTTTAAGATACAGGCTCTCCCTATGTTGCCCAGGCTAATCTCAAACCCCTGAGCTCAAGTGATCTGCTCACCTCAGCCTTCCAAAGTGCTGGGATTACAGGGATGAGCCACTGTGTCTGGCCTGGATTTATTTTTTATGATTCCATTTTATCTCCCTTATTTGGTCATATCACCTGTACCTCTCTGTCATACTAATTTAGTTGTTACTGTAACCCTTATACTGCTCATATTTAACTTTCACACTCTATCTTAAAGTGAATGCCTCTTCACATACAGTATTAAAAGTTTATAACAATAGCAATTCAGTTGACTACATAGCAGGAGCTAGTCCATAACAGTTATGGCAAATAGCTGAAAGTGGAAGTCAATGATAACTTTTTGTTTTTTGAGATGGGGTCTCACTCTGTCACCCAGGCTAGAGTACAGTGGCATGATCTTGGCTCACTGCAACCTCTGCCTCCTGGGTTCCAGCAATTCTTCTGCTTCTGCCTCCTAAGTAGCTGGGATTACAGGTGCCCGCCACCACACCTGGCTGATTTTTGTATTTTTAGTAGAAACAGGGTTTCACCATGTTGACAAGGCTAGTCTTGAACTCCCGACCTAAAATGATCTGCCTGCCTTGGCCTCCAAAAGTACTGGGATTACAGGCGTGACCCATGACATTTTAAATATCTACTTCAAACACATGTACAAAACCCATACCCAAACACACCAATTTTCTGGTTGACTAGCTTCATGAAGTTGATTTTATTAGCAACTCAATGATACTGCTAATGGGGTAAAAAATTCAGGACAAAAAGCAGGTTAATGTATGTTTTTTTTTAACTTGTTTTTTGGATAATTCCTTTAGTTAACCAGACACAGTTCTAAAATTTATTCTTTGGCTCTGAGAATGTCTGGATGAAAAATAAATAAGTAAAATTTATTCTGTAACAAGGTATGTTCCATGGCAATGTCTGTGACAAATAGCAATAATGTTGTTGGCAAACAGTGATTAAAAAAAAAACCTTTCCCTTTCTACATAAGAAATTCAACTTTGGTTAACTGTTCCTCTGGAAAATTGATGTAAATGGAACATTCTATGTTACTAGACAACATTGGTTATTGAAAAAAATGGCTATTTAGGAGAACTTTAAATACCAATAGGCAGCCCTATCTCTGAACTTCTCTGAGTGCAGCAACTCTTATAATTGGTATGTGCATTGTGGGGATCTTAAATCTATGCCTTTGGAATTGCTGCAACAGGTAATGACTGCTATAAGCATGAGCATTCAAAGCCAGGGAAGCTCCTGCACACACCCAATGTGAATCTCTTCTTATACCTGAACCATCTGGTGGGAAGATGATTCTCAGACAACTACATGAAGAGGATGGACTGACACTGTCCTGCTATCTATTTCTATTTCCTACAGTGTTCTGAGTAGAATGATTCTAAATGTAGCCTACAGTAATCTTGTCAGTCTAAGTGTTTAGTTAACCTTGAGACCACTCCTCGTGGCACTGGAGAGAAGATAAAAGGTCGAATAAACCAGAACATGACTCTACCAATCTACTATCTACTAGCCTTTTGGAATGGGCAAGTCCCGTATATTTTGATTTACTTCCTTAGGGAAAATAAACAGTTGCCTCTGCCTTGCTTACTTACTTCACTGAATACCTCCAAATATCACAGGAAAACAGATCTAGAAAAGACCTCAAATTTATGAGGAGATCTGGTGCTGTCTTATATGACACACATAAAATTTTCCTCTTACTTGGTATCCTCACACTCATATTTTGCCTAGCAGAATTTTCCCTGGATCCTCAAAAGGAAAATAGTGCCAGAGTGAAATGTCAGTATCACACTGAGAGCTTTCCCCAATAAAATAAGCCTGCCTCTTTCTCATTCCACCCACACACTTCTGATATATCCCTAACAGCATGCGGGACATCACACACATGAAATAGTACTGAATAAACTACACCATATCCATTTGACAGAGATCTGTTTATGAATACTAAGAAACAGACTAAATATCAATGTTTATATTTTTATTTTCTACTTCATATATTTCTATCCAAATATTTATAAAATAAATGATCATTAAAATTCTTTCCAAGAAAATCACTTACTGTTTTAAGTTCTTGGCGCAACTGCTGGTTATAATTCGTGGATTCTTCTAATCGAGCTTCTAAAGCAGCAATTTTTTCTTCTTTTATTTCAAGAGACTTCTTAAGAGTGGATTCTAATTTTGATTCCAAAAGTTTATACCTACTATCCAAGTACAAAGTAACATAGTTCATCATTGGAGGTCAGAAAATTATATTTAAAGATAATTTATGACCACAAATATTCATGCCATAAATGGGTCTTATAAAAGCCTTTTTGTTCAAGAGGCAAATGAAATTATCCTCTTCTTACTGCCCCATTCTCCTTTTAAAACTAATCCTGATAATGAAGCACCAAAACCACTGAGTGAACAGAGAGCTCCAGATTATGGCCTAGATTATCAAAAGCAATAATTAATGTTCAAGGAATCTGGAAGATCAAAGTCCCAAAATATCCCTTTTAGTATTGTAAGAATACAATCTATAGAAAGAGGAAGTAGATGGATTCATTATATCATCAAGCATTTGCCTATGATATTAATGCACAAAGTATTTATGCAAGGATCTGTGAACACTTAGGACTTAAAACTCGACGAAGACTCTTTATCTCAGGACACAGAGTAGTTACAGTAAAAAATGACATACTTATGGCACAGGATACTGGTGACAGAGTGGCAAGAGGGAGATGGATGTGACTGTTAGTATCCTAATTATCTTTTTGAATGGTAGATACATGAATAATTATTAGCAAATACTTTTTTCACAAAAAGGATGGTGTATGAACACAATTCAGAGTGTATCACAAAGTAGTATTTATGATCCGTTTCTTAAACCCGAGGACCCTTGAGACAAAACCAAATAAAAACCTAAAATATGTATATGAGAGTTTTGCCACATTCTTTTATTGGAATTGATTTTTATGTAAATTTTTCTGTTCAATTAAATTTTAATTTCATTGAATACAGAGAACAAATCTACTCATTTTGTATCGGCTTGAGTCAACATTTAAAAATCATTTACTGAGTCTGATTTGGGGTATGTTGAATTTGTGACACCTGAGTTGCTTCTGGTCTATCCTGATAGAGACATACAGTAAGAAAAAAAAAAAAAAAGAAGATCTCAGGTGAAATGATGTATGGGAATGCTTAGCATACAGAACGAATGGATAAGAGACCTGAAAACATAATCCTGTAAACTATATTGAAAGAGAAGACAGAAGATAAGAGTGGTCACCTCTGTTTACAATTCTACTACTAAATTAATTAATTAATTTATTTATTTATTTATTTATTTTGAGACAGAGTCTCAAAGCTCTGTCACCCAAGCTGGAGTACAGTGGCACGACCTGAGCTTACTGCAGACTCTACCTCTCAGGCTCAAGGGATTCTTGTGCCTTGACCTCCCAAGTAGCTGGGATTACTGGCATGCACCACCACACCTGGCTAATTTTTTGTATTTTTAGTAGGGACAGGGTTTCACCATGTTGGCCAGGCTGGTCTCTAACTCCTGACCTCAAGTGATCTGCCTGGCTCAGCCTCCCAAAGTGCTGGGATTACAGGTGTGAGCCTGGCTTACTAAATTTATTTTGTTGCATTTAAATTTATCTACTTATACATTCAATTCCAAAATTAGACTATATATTCCTTGACGGCAAGAATAAGTATCTTAATAATACTTGTACCTTCAAAAAAATTCAGAGAGAATATCATAAGTTAGAAAGATGGGAAAGTTAGGCCAAGAGCAGTGGCTCATGCCTATAATCCCAGCACTTTGGGAGGCTGAGGCAGGTAGATCCTGGGGTCCAGAGTTCGAGACCAGCCTGGCCAGTGAAAATACAAAATTATCCAGGCATGGTGGTGCATGCCTGTAATCCCAGCTACTTGGGAGGCGGAGGCAGGAGAATCACTTGAACCCAGAAGGCTGAAGTTGTGCCACTGCATTCCAACCTGTGTGACAACAGCCAAATTCTGGCTCAAAAAAAAAAAAAGAAAGAAAGATGGGAAAGTTAGGCTAATAAAGGAATTAGGGACATCATTTGAGATTGATATACATAAATTCTAAGGTGGAGGGCATGGCACATTAAAGGAATTTATGTCTGTGAGCTTCTGGGTTTTTTTGTTTGTTTGTTTGTTTGTTTGTTTAATGATATAAAGACTAACTTCCTGGCTGAGAAAGAAGCTGGTTTAGTAGTTCAAGCCACTTTCTATTTCCAAAAAGCTCCATTCCTATGCCTAATTCTTTCATTATGTAAATAAATATATGGAAATAATGACGGCCATCACGTTGCCTAGACCATTATAATCACTTCCTCGATGGTCTCTGTGCCTCCAAATTAATCCTTTTTGTAATCCATCTTTTCTATTACTCTAAAAATTGCTTAGCACATTTTTGTGCTTTTATACAAATGTTTTTGTCTACATGGAATGGGAATGCCCTTCCACACTGTTCCCACGTTGTAAACCTCTGTCATTTTTTAAGGTTCAGTTGAAACATTATCACTACTTTGATACTAGGTGATCAGCAGAAAAGAAAAGCTCAATTAACATTGGCTAACTGTATGAATTAAGGTTTGGAAACAGGAGCCAAACTGTATGAAGGGTCCACCCAAAGCTGAGTTCATAAATTTATAATAGAGTCAATTAGCACTATAGGGTATACTCTACTTTTTCTTTTGCAAAGAACATGCAGTACAGTGTCTTACATATAGTAGGTAATAAATCTGTTTGAATAAAGAGGGGGTGCATATTTGAATAAAGAGGGGGTATCTATATTTAAAAAAGTCTCCAGTAACACTTTGAATGAAAAAAAAAAGAAAAAAAAGTCAATGAAATTCCACTTAACTATCTGATTAATTCAAATAAAAATATTTCCTCATGAAATATCTGCATACTTAATTCAATAATCACTGCTTGACTTGAACTGATTGCTAGAATAAATTACTCAATTTGTTTCTCTTTGTTATCACACAACTAACTTTTTAAGTATCACTCTATCCTATTCACTTTGAACATTCTCAAAATTACATGAAAAAATCCTATGTAATCACCATTAATTTTTCTAATATACACTGAATACAGAATATAAATCCTGGAATAGTAATAAGTAGATAAAATATAAAGTATACAATTACAAAAACTGAATGAAACTCTAGTCTACATAAAATAATATTCTTAAAAATATACAACTTTTATTCCAGCTAGATCCATGGAGCTCACTGGATGTTAAATAATAGACTACTTGAAAATCAGATTAACTCTGTTTAAAAGACTGTAATTACCATGAAAGAATACATATTTTCTTTAAACCTATATTGATCATTTTTTAAATTAAAGGGCATGAGTTAATTTTTTATCCTGCTTTTCAGGCTTTAGTTTTCCACTTTTTTTTTTTAACCTCAGTTGCTTTTCTTTTTCTTTGTTTCATACTTTTTCTCCATTTATCTTTAAGCCCACATTTTGGCAAATAAATGAAAGAAAAGAGACATTTAAGCACATGATTCAAATAAAAAATAACTTGCTTAATTGACTGTGTTTAATGAGCCAGAGATTTGTTTGTTGCTAATGTCTTATTCTGTTTTCACAGGCATTTATAGCCTCTGATCTTCTGCTTCCTGGGTGGCATCCTGTTTTCCTATTTTGTAACTGTATTTATGTAGTAACATTTTAGTTTTTTGTTTTCTTATATCTATATTATATTGTCTATGATTCCTCTTTTTTCCTTACAGAACTTTAAGGGAAGAAAGAAACCAAAAGTAGAGAGAAATATATAAATGTTTTCTATAGCTAGTACAGAAAAGAATTAATGAATGAGAAAAAAAATTTTTCAACCGTTTGCCAAATAGATTTAGTACTCACCTGTCATCAGTACTTTGCTCATCATGTAAGAGTCGCTCCTTATTTAACCCTATCTTCTCAAGCTCATGAGTTAATTTTTCGAGATCATTGTTCATCTGTTGGGTCTTCAATTTTTCACTCACCAAATCCTTATTTTTAAAGAAATACAAAACTCACGTTAAGTGTCAAGGGCATAAACATCTAAGAAAGTCAACTAAGATTCTAATTACCACCATCTAGGAATACATAGAATTTGAACCAGGAAATGTCGTTAAACCTTTCCTTCAATATTATAACCTAGTTGAAATAACTTTTTCCTTTTTTTTTGGCTAATACTTTAAACAAAGCCTTAAAAGAGAGTATTAACTCTTTACTTGTGAATACACATTTAGGTTTAAAAATTGGGGGGGAAACATATCTATTTACTTTTTAATAATGAGCCTGAATGTTAGTGCATATTTCTTCTTATAAATATATGTTGACTATAACACTTCTCTCCCACAAGATCCCTTCTTCCAGTGAAAGAGGCCCTGTGATACTGATGTGAAGAACTAGAGGATGTTCTTAGAAGTTCAGGCAAAAGGAACCTGTTGTTCATGTCCATAAGTCCACAGAAGAAAAAAATAAAAGGTCCCTCTCAATGCCTCTTTAGCAGAACGCAGAATGTGACCTTCTGCCAGAATGCTAGCATACTTTGAAATTGAACTTAAAGAGTTATCACATACTATAATGCTTAGAGATGGCAAAAAAGAGCCAAAAACATAGATCTTCTGACTTGCACCAACCATGTTTCACAGGACATACTGCCAATCTTCTCCTTTGAGTTTCACAATTCTTCTTGATACATAGATTTAAGCAACTACTAGTTGCTCACTGTTGAACAGCTGAACCTGATTTGCATTCTCTGGCTTTGAGGTCAAAATTCATGGGGCTTTGGAGTCTGGAAAATCTGGATTTGAATCCAATAATCCAACTCTGCTATTTATTAGCTGTGTGATCCTGGGTAAATTATTTCATGTTTCTGAACCTCAGTTTTCTATCTAAAAAAATAGATATAATACTTATAAAGGATTCGTTGTAAAAATTATGTACATGTATATACAACTTATATGAAGTTTTTAGCACAGACTTGGCACATAGCACTCAATAAATAATTGCTATCATGCTACTTAATTATACTCAGAATTCAGTAAGAGTCTTGATCAAACATTATATTGAAATAACATTTCATTTTATAATAATAAGCATTTCTTATTATATTGAAATAAAGGTTTAAAAATATAATGCAGTAAGTCAGATACCACTAGGAAACTTTATTACTACAAATTATTTTAAAAATACAATTTATAGGTATTTCTTAGTTTAACAAAAGTAGAAGACTTGGAAGGTGTTTCTAGTTCTAATTCCAAAATTCTACTGAACCATAAAATACATGACGCAAATTACTGATAGGATCCAATAAAACTTAAAGAAACCTTGAGTTGAAAATATAAATAATATTTGCCTTTAATTTAGGTAAATATATTTACCTCACGTAGTGTAACCAATGTTTTTATATCAATAGTTGCTCTTTTCACAAGCTCCTTATTTTCTTTCTCTAATTCTTTTAGACGGATACAAGATTCTTTACATATACCAATTTCTTTGGATAGGGTTTTGTTTTCTTTTTCTAAATTTCCAATCTTCACATTATTTTCTTCTAATGTGGTATCTTTAATTTCTGCTTGTTGTCGAAGTCTCTTATTTTCCTTCTCCAATTGTTTCTTATCCTTTTCCAATTGAGAAGTCTCTTGCTCTAATGATTTATTTTCTTTTTCCAGCTGTTCTAGTCTTTTGCTAGATATTTTTAGTTCTTCTAGGTTTTTTTGCAATGTTTGATTTTCCATCTCTAAGTCTTGTAGTTCACTCTCTAATTGCTGGATTTTTTTATTGCTGTTCTCTAAAGCTTTTTGAAGTCTTTGATTTTCTATATCTAAACCCTGGTAGCTAACTTCTAAGCGTTCTGTTTTCTTGAAAGATGCTTTCAGGAGCTCCAAACCTTTCTTAAGTTGCTCTTTTTCACTTTCCAGTTCTTTGTTTTCTAGCTGTAGCTGAGCCATTTTGATGCTTGCACACTTCAAAGATTCTACATTCCTTCGCAGTTCTAAGTTTTCCTCATCAAGTTGGGAATTCTCTTTTTCTAGGGATTCTAACTGAAAGGTCAGGTTTTTAAAGCTATCCAGTGTTTTTTTAAATTTTCTATTTTCTCTTTCTAGCTCAGAATTTTCTTGTTCTAAGGCCTCAATTTTTTCACAAGTAATTTTTAAATTAGTTATTTTTTTCTGTAACAATTCATTTTCTTTTTCAAGATGATGCAATTCATTTTCAAGTTCTTCTGCTCTTTCTCCTTTTTCTTTATAAAGTTCCAATTCTTTTTTAATTTGTCTTTTTTCAAATTCAATCTTGCTTAGCTTGCTACTTGTTTCTTTGATAGATTCATGGAGAATTTTGTTTTCTTTTTCAATGTCTTTCACTCTTGCTTCTGCACTTATCTGGGACCGCTGCCTTAAGGAAGACACTGTTTGATTCAGATGTTCATTTTCCTGTTCCAATATCTTAATCTAATTTGAAAAAGGAAACAATTAAAAACTGTAATTGAGTCAAAACAAATTATGACTTATCCCTTCTAAAAACTACCAGGAAAAGGGGAACAAAAAAAAGGGTACTAGAATGTCTGTCTTACTTTTAATTCTGACAAATATTTACTGAAGATCACTGTGTACACATACTGCCAGGACATTAAAGTTCATATATTTAGGAAGTTCACAGTTTAAAGGAATGGTTGAGAAATGTATTTTCTATTAATCAAAATGGTCTTCAGATTATTTATAGTTACATGATTCAAATTCAAATAGGAATACAGGCGTAACACACACACACATATCTCCTTGAGAACATAAGGTTTTACTTTTACTAAGTAACTTTTCCAATGCCTATAGTGGGTCCTCAGTAAACATGTGCTGTATTGTATTTGTATATATGGGCTATATGTACATGTATTCATTCCCAAAAATAATTCTAATTAGGAAGCATCGAAATCACAAAAATCACTGGGTACATTTGAGAACTAATTCATCCTATTTATAGCGTGACCTAATACAATGATTCTCAAAATTTAGTGTGTTAAATAATCCCAAGAAGCTTGGAAAAGTGTAGATTGAAGCTTAGTCTAGAACTTTGGTTCTGTATCTGTAAAGAAATCTTCATTTTTATGGCTGGTCTGAGGACTATACCTGGATGGTATTAAAAAATAATTTTACTTCTAAAAAAATTAATGCCCAGGCATGGTGGCTTACACCTATAATCCTGGCACTTTAAAGGCTGAGGCAGGAATATCACTTGAGCTCAGGGATTTGAGACCAGCCTGGGGAGCATAGCAAGACTTTGTCTCTACCAAAAAAAATATATATATATTAAAAAACTATCTGTGCATGCCTGTAGTCCCAGCTGAGGTGACAGGATTGCTTGTGCCTGGTGTTCGAGGTTGCAGTGAGCTATGATTGTGTGACTGCACTCCAGCATGAGCGACAGAGACAGACCCTGTCTCAAATAAATAAATACATATTTCAAAAAAAGTCAATTAATCGATCCAGTTCTCAATTTCCTCAAACATAAAATTAGAATGAACATTAAACACTTGAAAACAAATTTGATAATATCCAAGACAGTGTGGTTGCCACCACACTTCTCCCTCTTTGGTAGGTAAGAGGACAGCTGCATTTCCTAGCTAACTCCACTCAGGGACTCTAGAATCTGCAGTCCTATTCCACAGATGCTTGAAAGCACAAGTACTGCAGACGTTTATACTAGATGATTATTAAACATATTGGCAGTTTAAAAAATCCTAAGCTTTGTCTTCAACTTTCCTAAGATACATAGGTTAGAAAATGAGGTAAAATTATAATTCCTTTAAAATAAAAAGTCTAAAGTATTTCCCTTTAATGTTATATGAACATTTTGTTTGCATATATTTTAAGTAACTTTTGCTAATAAATTTTAAAATACATTGTTTGCTTAGTAAAAAATGTATGAACCTGTCTCTCTGAATTTTCTCTCAGTGTTTCAATTGTTTTTTCAAGCTGAGCTTTCTCTTTCATGAGATCCTTGCTTAAATTCTGACAATTCTGAAGACTTTGCTTTTCTTGAATAATCTCGTTTTCAAGAATTTCAACCTAAAGAAAATTAAATCACAAAACAATATTAAATATTCTACAATGGTGAAAACATATCAAAACAAAAGATAACTGAATAAAGGATGAAATACAGTTTTAATATCTGAATGCCAAAATTTAAGAACTTAGTATAGAAATTCAAGTAGCATTCCATGCCAATTTCCATAGCTGTATAAAATATGCAGACATGATTTCTTATCCTGTGCATCTTTTGGGGTAAGTTTCAATTTCTAAACATAAAGACAAATCCAGCTGAATAATGATAATGTGCTATATGAGAACTATACAAGTCTTATTTAAAGATTTTCTTGGCTTGTGGATTTGTAAAGTAAAATTTTACTTATACTCAGAGAATCTGAGTGTGTAAGAAGGAAGGAGAAGATATAAAAAGCATGAAGGAAAAGATGAGAAATAGTACAGTATAATGAGGAAAAAAGAAGGGACTTGGTTTAAAATTAAAAACAGGGAGAAAAAGAATACTACTATAGAAAAAAGAACTGAAGAAAACTAGCAAATATTTATATTTTAGGTTCAAATTTCTTCTGAATTACACATTTTAGAGATAAAAATATTGTTAGTTAATATGTACAAAATAGCAAATTTAGATTAAAAAATATGCTAAGACTATTGATTTTCCCATTATCATATAACATATTCAAACCAGGCAATTAAAAAAATCGAGAAGACTTTATAAAATACTCTATTTCAAGTTAAATGTTACTTAAATTCTTATGTCAGTAGTGAAGCACTCTAAAGCAATTTTAATTTTTCTATTGTAACATTAATGGAAATAACTACACACATGGAAACAATCTCCCAATAATATTTCCTGCCTGGGCAACAGGGGGAAACCATGTCTCTACCAAAAACTAAAAAAAAAAAAACAACCAATACCAAAAAACCTAGCCAGGTGTGGTGGCTCATGCCTGTAGTTCTAGCTACTTGAGAGGCTAAGGTGGGAGGATTGCTTGAGCCTGAGAAGTGGAGGTTGCAGTGAGCTGAGACTGCGCAACTGTACTCAAGCCTGGGTGACAGTGTGAGACCCTAGCTCAAAATAATAACAATAATATGAAAAGCATCATGTCAAAAAACTTATCCAATAACTCAATTCAACATTAATTTATAGTTCTGGAAGCTTTCAGCTATGAATAATTCATCTGGTTCTCACATTACATAGATGGAAATATATGAATAACAGTTATTTAAACTCATTTGCTGTTTTGTATCAATGACATTAAAGTGAAACATTTAGTTTACAAAAAAATCTTTTGTACAATTAATTAATCAAGAAATGCATGAAGCGCTAAGGATTTACAAATTAAACTTCAAAGCTATTTCAAAAAGAAACTGTATCCCACAAGCCCAATTATAATGACAACAAAATAAAACTGTTCTAAATTCTAAATGGTCATCCTACTTTATACTGTCGAACACTTATTAAGATTATTTATTTATTTTAAAAATAAAAAAATCTTGCAAGAATACCAAGGAGCCTATGAATAATCTAAGGCAGTGGTTCTCAAAGCATGATTCCAGGACAGCAGGATGCGTATCACTTAGGAACTTCTTAGAAACAATTCTTAGTCATGCATGCTTTTATGATGGGATTCTATTTATGTAGAATTAGGTGTACAGAAAGATATGCAAAAATAAAACACTTGTGATTGCACAACTGGAATATTTCTGTTCAACCAAAGTCTAATTAAGATTCAGGTTTCATAATGCCTAAATTGTGGTCTCTAAATATCATTTCCCACTAAAAGGAATAAGGGCTTTGTAGAGAAATGGCTGTCTCTAGGTCTGGGACAGAAAACATTCAAGTTGAGCCTAGAATATTTTGTCATGGCAAAAAGCAAGAAAACTCTCAAGGGAGTGCTAAGGCCATGTCATAAGGATTCAGGACCAAATCAACTTTTAAAGAGGCTTCCACTAGCCCGGGTTGAGGCAGTAAGAAAAACAAATGCAGTGGTTTGAAACTATACAAATATTAAATTCATGGGTTCACAATAACACTAAGATAACAAACTCACTTATTTGTTGTCTCAAGAGGATATGAGAGAACCAATTCATTGTTTGGAAACTGGTAAATATAACTCTTAGAGCCCTACTTCTTCTTCTTTTTTTTTTTTTTTTTTAAACACTATGTCTTGCTCTATGGCCCAAGGCTGGAGTGCAGTGGTGCAATCTCAGCTCACTGCAACCTCCAACTCCCAGGTTCAAGCAATTTTCCTGCCTCAGCCTCCCGAGCAGCTGGGATTACAGGCACCCACCACCACGCCCAGCTAATTTTTGTACTTTTAGTGGAGACGGGGTTTCACCATGTTGTCTAGGCTGGTCTCAAACTCCCGACCTCAGGTGATCCATCCACCGTGGCCTCCCAAAGTACTGGGATTACAGGAGTGAGCCACTGTGCCTGGTCAAGATCAGCTAGTAAGTTCTTAATTGTTAAAGCTGAATAATGAGTATAGAGTTCATTCACCCCATGTTTATGTATATTTGAAAATTTCTGTAACAAGTTAAAATAACATTGAGGGTGCATTTAAAAAGTAGAAAATAAATGTGCCATTTATTTACACTTTTACAAGTATTTTTTAACATTACAATAAACATTACATTTTAATTTACCTTTTTACTGAGCCTCTGATTTTCTTTTTCAATTTTTAGGATTTTTGAAGCGTTGCCTTCTACAGAATCCATAGTAGTCCGAAGCTCTTCTACAGTTTTTGTCAAACTTTGATTTTCCATCTCTAGCTTCAATAATCTACTTGAGGTTAACTCATTCACCTCATGGCCCAGGGATTTCTGTGGTGCTAAAATATTGAAAAATACACCATTGGTAAACCTATGTTTACTCTTTACTATTTAAAAAGTTGAGCGTATATGCATTGCATCGTCTGATCCTTAACTTTATTAAAAATTCAACAAGATTATATAAGACAAACACAATAAGAGAGGTGTTTTTTTTTTAAGAGATGGGGTCTCTCTCTGTCACCCAGGCTGGAGTGCAGTGGTACGATCCTAGCTCACTGCAGCCTCAAACTCCTGGTCTGAAGGGATCCTCCCACCTCAGTCTCACAAGTGGCTGGGACTACAGGTGTACATGACCACAGCCAGCTAATTTTTTTAGTAAAGACTGGGTCTCTGTTACTCAGGCTGGTCTTGAACTCCTAAGCTCAAGCAATCCTCCTGTGTTGGCCTCCCAAAGTGCTGGGATTACAGGCATGAGCCTCTGCACCCAGCCAAGAGATAAATCTTTAACTTTTAATGCATCTACAACATTCTATAGAAAAAAAGCACAAAATTTAGATTGAAGAAAGTGGAGCTCCAGTAGACCCATTAAATATTTTGCTAATATAAAAATATTAGGATTTATAAATGAAATATGAGACTTATGATTTCAAGATGGTAAATGTATGAAGGTATTGGAAGGAATTTCCAGGTCTGTCTACTTTTGTGTATGTTTCAAATTCTTCTTCATAAAAACCAAAGAAATACAAGCACATCCAACATATCCCCCCACCATGAATAAAATCTCTTCAAAATTAGATAAGTAGATAACCTCCATAGTTATGAAAACCTCAATTTTTATTTCCAGCTTTTCTAGTCATCATGTTGTTAATCTTTTACTGAGGGCTGGTATACTGAATAGTTACTGACTTTTAAAATTCCACTAGTTGCCCAAGTCTTTTTTAAATTAAAAGATTATTTAAATTTAACTATAAATTTACAGGATACATTATTCTAAGTAGCAACCAATGAAGGATTAAATGGATTTTGAAAATACAATACTACTTGTTTTATTTTGGCTAAAAGTTCAGAATGTTCTGAGCATGCTAAATTTTAAAATCTTTTTTCCAGTTCCATTCATTATCCCTTTATAAATCTGGTTCTGTCATATAAAATCTATTAAAACACAGTATAGAAACAGTTTAAATATATATCATTCCCTGAGCGTAGCATTATTGTTAATCCAACCTGGATTAGATGTTTTTAAATGGTTACCTCTTCAACTCATTCTCATCCAAGTGAACTTTTTTGTCCTTTGACCAACATCTTCCCAATACCCTCACCCCTCAGCCTCTGGTAACAACCTTTTTACTCTGTTTCTATGAATTTGAATTTTTTGGATACCACACATAAATGAGATCATACACTACTCTTTCTGTGCTTAGCTTATTTTTCTTAACATAATGCCCTTTAAGTTCATCCATGTTGTTGCAAATGACAGAAATTCATTCACTTTTTTTTTTGTGGGGGTGGGGGGGGCAGGGTCTCATTATGTTGCCTAGGCTGGAGTGCAATAGAGTGTAATGGGGTGATGTCAGTTCATTGCAACCTCCGCCTCCCAGGTTCAAGCAATTCTCCTGCCTCAGCCTCCCAAACAGCTGGGATTACAGGCACCCACCACCACACCCAGCTAATTTTTGTAATTTTAGTAGAGACAAGGTTTCACCATGTTGGCCAGGCTGGTCTCGAACTCCTGACCTCATGAGCCACCCACCTCGGCCTCCCAAAGTCCTGGGATTACAGGCATGAGCCATGACACCCGGCCAGAATTTCATTCTTTTTTATGGTTGAATAATACTCCATTATGTATATAAACCACATTTTCTTTATCCATCATTTCACTGACAAACACAGGTTGATTCCATATCTTGACATTTGTGAATAATGCTGCAACGAGCATGGGAGTGCAGATATTTCTTTCATATACTGATTTCATATCTTTTAGATATATACCCAGGAGCAAAACTGCTGAATGCTATGAGAGTTCTATTTTTAATTTTTTAAGGACCCTCCACACTGTTTTCCAGAATGGCTGAACCAATTTACATTTCCACACATTCCACAGAAACTTAAAAGCACAAGTACTGCAAACTTTTACACTAGGTGATTATTAAACACACTGGCAGCTTAAAAACTTCTAAGCTTTCTCTTTAACTTTCCTAAGATACATGGGTTAGAAAATGAGGTAGAAAAGTTCTGAAGCAAATTTTTTGAAATGAAAAGTGACTTAAGAAATAATTAGTGCCTTTTCTTTTTTTTTCCTAAATTCTGTATATTTTCTAGAAAGAAAGTCCCTTGTATAATTTAAAAAATAAAAACTATACCACAGTAAAGCAAATATTCATTTCTACAACCCCAGCTAAGATCAATTCCAAAACAACTGTGACATAATAATGATATTTAATACCTGAATGCTTAGCAGGCACTACACTTAAGGGCCCTGCAAATATCAGCAATTTAATTCTCACAACTCTAGACGATATTCACTATTTTGTCCCCACTTAACAAGTAAGGAAACTCTCAAGGAACAGAGTAATTCTAACTACCTTTAGTAGAAAACATTTAAGTTTGAATTGCTTTCTCTGTACTCAATTCACAAGGAATGTAATTTTTAAAGTTTCACAAATATTTTAATAACACAAGTTCAATGACTGAATATCATCACTTACTCTATAGTCAGTACATGGGGCCCTAGAATTTGGATTAGGTTCTCAAATTAAAATAGTAGGAACCTAATTGGTAATCAATATGATGAATCATCTGTAGAAGTAATTATTCTGTAAGCACCAGATTATAAAATCTCAGAGTTTATGTCTACCTCAACATTACATTCTCAAAGTCTGGTATAGTATTTTACACATGGTAGGTGCTCAGTAAATATTTGCTGAAGAAATGCAAGTAGAACAATCTAACACTGGGCAAAACTGAGGAGTTTTGAAACCAGTTTAATTTGAATAAATGTGACCTAACTGGTGAATTTTTTTTTGTAATTTCAGAAATCCATATTAACATATCCAAAGCTATAATCCAAACAATTGTACTGTATATAATTATGCCCAGCTTTAAGAAAGAGGACAAGTCAATGTGAAGCCCGGAAAAAAGAGGCAAAACTTAAAAATTTACCTGAGGGATCTTTCATTAGGTCCATGGTAATAACTAGGCTGGGATGGTTGGCAGGTATAATCTTATAATGGAGATTATACATATTACAAGTAGCCATAAAGACCCTTAAATTAACTCATTCTAACTATATTTTCACCTGCAAATTTGTCCATTACGCTTTGACTTCCTATTTGGGTTTACCTATAGTCAAAAAACATGCTGACCACTAATATGGCTTTTCTGTTATATTTACTAGATGGCTATATTTCTTAAGATAAATTAATAAACTGGTATTGCAGCCTCTTGGGATATTAACATGAAATAGTGCCTAAGCAACCTATGAAGTCTGTTATTGCATTCATAAAATTCAGTTTTAAGGGACAGGCAAAGCTAGGGACCAGACCCAAGAAAGTGCAAACAATATATTATCGTGTGAAATAATATCTATGCAGACAGGTAGTCTTCTGAGGTATCTCCCCACTGGGGAAAATCAAGAACCGCAAGTAAACATAAACACAATTTTATGATTCAATTATGAATTTAAATAAAACAAAACTGGGAATACCTTCAGAAAGTTCACTAGTTCTGGATATCTGTTCCAGTTCCCAGCCAAGATGTAATGATTCATCCATACTTTGTTTCTGTGCCATTTCCAAAGTCATATTTTCTTCCATTAATTCTTCAATTTTTTTTCTATCCATATCTCGTTCCTTTTTTATTGGCAAGGATTAGGGAGAGGGAAAAAAAGCCAAGAAGCAGTACAATTTCAAGAAAACACTTCATTATTCACAACTTTTATTTATCCAAAACTCAGTAATAATAAATTACAAGTTCCTTAAATTTTTCCATTTTTGAAGACAATTATAATTATTATTGGTCATTATACTGATTAAGTGTCTGACAACCTTTTAAGCTGATTTTTGGGGACACAATGAAAATTATTCTTCCATAGTCAACATACTGTTTTAGTCATAGAACAAAAGAATTATGACCCAATGCTAAATTTTAGCAAACAGATTTATTTCTGTATTTTAAAAAACATGTTTACACAATAGCTTATTGTGGTACTGAAATGCTGAAGATAAAATTAGTAAGTAACATGCTTCTGTAACAAAAGCAGAAATTTCTACTACTTCTATAGTTATTTAAAGTTAGATGCTCTAACTTATTTAGCTATCTCTTCTCTGTTAAAGCCTCAAGGACCCTAGCCATCCTTGCCAATACAGGGAAATCAGCTGAATCTTACAAGTTTTCCTTAGAAGCCATGTAACTGATCTACCTCTTAAAACTTACCATTTCCATATCATGAAGTTTAGCTTTTAGTTGTAAGTTCTCTTTTTCCAATTCATGTAATTTATCAGAACGAGCACGAGTTCCTTCTAGTTGGTCTTCCAACATGGTTTTTGTTTCTAATAAAACTTGATTGTCTTCTTTTAATTCCTATAAACATTTGATATAGGCTTTATTTATCACTAATGTGTTAATATCTGTTACTTTTTTTAAGTTCTGGAACATAAAGATTATCATAAAACATTAAGCCATCTTTATTAACAGTTCTACGCATGAGTAAACCTACTGAGGAATAGAAATACAATTAATATTTTCTTGGCTTCCTTTTTACCCCAGAATGCAAACAAAACATTCAGTACTTATATTAAGATATATAATACTACTGTAATTTCACATTAAATTGTCAGGGTATATTTAAATTCCTTAGTCACAAGGATAAAGAATTAAGTACAAGTAGTCCTCCAGATATTTAAGATACAAATCTCCATGGAATCAAGGCTTAATGTATTGACTGAAATAGATTTAAAGATTTCGCTGTACTTTGAGCTGTAACTTGAAAGTGAAGGGCTTGAGGTTTTAGTAGTAAAATACCAAGACTTGAACCAGGACTCAAATAAATCATAAACCAAAGCTCTATTAATAAATATTTTACATAAACACACCTTGAAGAAATCCTTAAAAGTCCCTGAATATGTTTTGAAGATAAGTGTTCACAATTCTATCTTGCTATGTTATATGCCCACGGTTTCTAAACTTAAATCTAGAAAAGTATAAGAAGACAGTGGTATTCATGAGAATATCTTAACAGTGTCATGCATACACATGTCTTTAAATAACTGGCAAATAATTAATATGTACTTTACCTCTACAGTCCTATTGGGTCTACATACTGGTAACCTTCAACCTAAAATGTTCTACTTTCTCTTATGTTTTCATTTCTTGATTTTGTATACTCCCTCCTTCTTATCCTGATATTGAAACTGACCAAAATCTTCTGTTTACAGATGATGAGAAAATTTTGAAAGAAAAAAAAGACACAAGACCTGTCAAATTCTTTTTTGTGTTTTGTTTGAGATGGAGTCTTACTCTGTCACCCAGACTGGAGTGCAGTGGCATGATCTCAGCTCACTGCAACCTCTGCCTCCTGGGTCCAAGCAGTTTTCCTGCCTCAGCTTCCTGAGTAGCTGGGATTACAGGCATGCGCCACCATGCATGGCTAATTTTTGTATTTTTAGTAGAGACAGGGTTGTGCCATGTTGGCTAGGCTGGTCTTGAACCCTGACCTCAGGTGATCTGCCTGCCTCAGCCTCCCAAAATGCTAGGATTACAGGCGTGAGCCACCGCGCCTGGCCTGACCTGTCAAATTCTTATCAAACTCAACTTCATGTAATACTGAACTGTAACTACCAAGTTAGAAAAATTGTTTTTTGTTTCCAGTTGTTTGTATCTATATAGGCTTCATTAATCTTAATTTAGTAATCTCAGTTAAGAAGGAATCTGAAATATGTTTTGCTTTCACTTTTGGGAACAAGTTTGAAATTAGTAGAAATAAACATTTTGACTATAAGGGAAGGACTTAAAAGGTCTGCTCTACCTATGATGCTAAGAAAAGGAATAAAAGAAGAGCCAAAAAGAGTTCAATAAAATTAGTAATATCCACAGATCCCTTTGTAAAAGTTTAACTAAAAGCAATATGCTAATCTATCATAAAATAAACATACTCAAATGTATTTACTGTTCGTTCACCATTTCAAGAGTTTCTCAGGTTTATTAACTGCATTTTAAATGTGTTAAAATTCTAACACTTTTAAAGAAAAAAATATTATGAATGGTTAATTATGCAACATACCTCAACTCTTGCCTTATAAAATTCAATATCATGTAGTCTCTCTTTATATCTGCTGACTTCACTTTCAAGCTTATCAACTCTGATTGCTTTCTCTCGAAGTGCATCTAATTCATCTCGGTACATTCTGGCAGAGCGAGCATCCGAAAGCAAATTCATGTTCTAAATAAAAATTAAAAATTATATTTTAAATACTATTTTCTGTTATCAACTTGTCATTCTTTGTTGCACAATTTGATATATTTACTTTTTTGTTTGTTTGTTTTTGAGACAGAGTTCTACTCTTGTTGCCCAGGCTGGAGGGCAATGGTGCAATCTCACCTCACTGCAACCTCTGCCTCCCAGGTTCAAGCAATTCTCCAAGTAGCTGGGATTACAGGCTCCTACCATCACGGCCAACTAATTTTTGTATTTTTAGTAGAGATTGGGTTTTGTCATGTTGGCCAGGCTGGTCTCAAACTCCTGACCTCAGGTGATCCACCTGCCTCAGCCTCTCAAAGTGCTGGGATTACAGGCGTGAACCACCGCACCCAGCCTATTTATTTTTATTATTTATTTTTTTGAGATGGAGTCTTGCTCTGTCACCCAGGCTGGAGTGCAATGGTGCAATCTCAGCTCACTGCAACTTCCACCTCCCGGGTTCAAGTGATTCTCGAGCCTCAGCCTCCCGAGTAGTGGGGATTACAGACATGCGCCACCATGCCTGGCTAATTTTTGTATTTTCGGTAGAGACAGGGTTTCACCATGCTGGGCATGCTGGTTTCAAACTCCTCAGCCTCCCAAAGTGCTGGGATTACAGATGTGAGCCACTGCACCCAGCTCTAATTTTTTTTTTTTTTGGAGACAGAGTCTCACTTTGTCACCCAGGCTGGAGTGCAGTGGCACAATCTCAGCTCACTGCAACCTCTGCCTCCAAGGTTCAAGACATTCTTGTGCCTCAGCCTTCCAAGTAGCTAGACTTACAGGTGTGTGTCACCACATCCAGTTAATTTTTGTATTTTCAGTAGAGACAGGGTTTCGTCATGTTGCCCAGGCTGGTCTTGGATTCCTAGCCTCAAGTGATCTGCCTGCCTTGACCTCCCAAAGTGCTGAGATTACAGGCATAAGCCACCACATCCAGCCTATTTATTTATTTTTGAGACAAAGTCTAAGACAGAATTGGCGGTTATTTTTTTATGACTTTTTTTTTTTTTTGAGACAGGGTCTCACTCTGTCATGCAGGCTGATCACTGGCACATTCACAGCTCACTGCAGCCTCGACCTCCCAGACTCAAGTGATCTTCCCACCTAGGCCTCTCAAGTAACTGGTACTACAAGCATGGGCAAGTACGCAAAGCTAATTTTTTCATTTTTTGTAGAGAGGTTTTGTCATGTTGCCCAGGCTGGTCTTGAACTCCTGGGCTCAAGCAATCCACCTGCCTTAGCCTCTCAAAATGCTAGGATTACAAACATGAGCCACTGCGCCCAGCCCAAGTGACCTAACTTTTTTCTTTTTAGAGATGTAGTCTTACATTGTCGCCTGGGCTAGAGTGCAATGGCGTGATCTTGGCTCACTGCAACCTCCGTCTCCCAGGTTCCAGCAATTCTCCTGCCTCAGCTTCCCGAGTAGCTGGGATTACAAGTGCCCACTACCATGCCCAACTAATTTTCTGTATTTTTAGTAGAGACAAGGTTTCATTATGTTGACCCCCCAGGCTGGTCTCAAACTCATGACCTCATGATCCGCCCACCTTGGCCTCCCAAAGTGCTGGGATTACAGGTGTCAGCCACTGCACCCGGCCAGACTTAATTTTTTAAAAATTCATAGGTTTCGTTCCTAATATGGTAAATACCAACAGATATAATTCACATTAAACCAATTCTCATTAATTTTTAAGAGTGCTGAGGAGGCTTGGGACCAAAAAGACTGAAAACTACTGCTTTAGAGAGAACAAACATACATAAAAAAAACTCTACTGTCAACAAGTAGAAAAGCAGCCACAGCATGTCTAGAAATAGACGATGAAGCCTAGTCTCATTTATCTATGAAGTTCTCAGTTTATGATCCTGCAATTGTAGTATTCCCTGCATTGGATGGCAAGTATGGGGAAGTTAAAGGAAGAAACAACTATCCAGCCTTATCCCAATCCTTAGCACTTACGGATTAAAGAGCGCCACACGCTAACCCCAAATAAAAATGAAACATTAGAGTGATTATAAAAGTGAACTATTAATTACTCTTGGTTTAAGGTGAAAAAAGCAGCAGCATCTGTAAAATAAAGATACTGCTTAAAAAGTAAAAAGTTTTAATCTTATTTAACAGGAAAAGAGTAAAAAATATCAAAAAGCATTTAGTTATATATAAGTTAACATAAAGCACTATCAGGGAGCAGAAACACACAGAGATACACATAAAGAGCATAGTTTACAGTAGAGGTGTTCTAGCTTCCAAGGCCACAGAAGCCAAACACATCAAAAAGAAAAATGTGGAGCTACCCCAGTCCTAAGTAGCTCTTACAAATCTTAGCAGAGTTTGAATAGCACTAACATGGTAGAAAGTTTTGGCTCTGGCATTTTTGAAGTGAGAGACTAAAAAAAGTGATCTAATCTCTTGAAGCCTCAGTAACCTCATTTATTTATATAAAGCATTGAGGTAAAGGTTATAAATTACAAGGAAGATAATCAATCAATTTCCAATTACTCGGTGGTTCTAAATAATAGATATTCTAGGTACCAACCTCTTGTTGCAGCCTTTTGAGTTCTATTTCCATTTGCTCAAGTTCTTGTTTACAATCCAACAATTGTTCAGTCTTTTCCTCTCTTAAATGCAAAAATATATTCATTAAGTATACTACTTTTGAAAATTGTGATTGTCATCTCTGTTAATATACATATATTATCATTACTAAATAACTAGTAATTAGTATTAGTTGAACATAGTATTAGCCATAACCCTAATGCAGGAGAGGGAAAAAAAAGACAGATATTAGCAATTTATATAATTAGATGCCATTAATCAAACCTCCTCCCTAATGTTTTCCAAAGGATGACCTCAATGGCTAATGTTCTCATAGTACTTACTATATGTAATACAGTTCTTTTCTTTTCTTTTCTTTTCTTTTCTTTTTTGAGACAGTGTCTCCCTCTGTTGCCCAGGCTGGAGTGCAGTGGTGCCATCTTGGCTCACTGCAACCTCCGCCTCTCGGGTTCAAGCAATTCTCCTGCCTCAGCTTCTCAAGTAGCTGGGACTACAGGTGTGTGCTACCACGCCCAGCTAATTTTTTAAATTTTTTGTAGAGACAGGGTTTTACTTGATCTCTTGACCTCGTGATCTGCCCACCTCGGCCTCCCAGAGTACTGGGATTACAGGCGTGAGCCACTTCGCCTGGCCTCAGTTTTTCTCTTTCTTTCTCTCTTTTCATCTTTCCTGCCCTCCACCCCTTCTATTTCCACTCTTCTTTCTCTCTTCCTCACTCTCTGTAGTCACAGATAGTTAAGCTAATAATTTTTTTTTTTGAGACAGAGTCTTGCTGTGTCACCCAGGATGGAGTGCAATGGCATGATCTCAGCTCACTGCAATCTCTGCCTCCCAGGTTCAAGCAATTCTGCCTCAGCCTCCCCAGTAGCTGGTATTACAAGCGTCCACCACTAGGCCCAGCTAATTTTTCTATTTTTAGTAGAGCTGGGGTTTCACCATGTTACTCAGACTGGTCTCAAACTCCTGATCTCAGGTGATGCATCTGCCTCAACCTCCCTAAGTGCTGTAATTACAGGTGGGAGCCACTGCACCTGGCCTAAGCTAAGAATTTTTATGCAAGGCAGTACTACCTGGGTCTGAGACTTATAAGGGTCTCCAACTATTTTCAACATTTACAATGGCTAAAAGAAATTATACACTTCCGATTGCCATAAGATACGTAAGATCTTTATTTCTCTATTGGTTTCTGCCTCCTAGCCTATAAACATCCTCAGATTTCTTCTATTACTTTTTCTCTTAGAAATTGTTTTACTTCTAATCCCCATTTTCTCTCTCTCCTTCATGGCCAAGCTCCTTAAAGTAAGTCTCCATTCACTATCTCTACTTTTCCACCTTCTGTTCTTTAATAATTAAAAAAAGTAAATGTTCACTGTATAAAACAACTTATTGTTCTCATCTCTTCATGCCCTTACATTTTTCAAAACCACTATATATTAATGTGTTATAAAACATGTGTATATTATTTTTAAATATATTATTAAAATATATATTTATATACTTTAAGAGACATGGTTTCACTCTGTCACAAGTGACAGCTTGGACATGCCACTGTTTAAGATGAAGTGCAGTGGCAATGATCACAGCTCACT
Source organism: Cacajao melanocephalus (assembly GCA_963573385.1). Lineage (NCBI taxonomy): Eukaryota > Metazoa > Chordata > Mammalia > Primates > Pitheciidae > Cacajao > Cacajao melanocephalus. The sequence goes on along the minus strand of CAUYLG010045207.1, from coordinate 44,058 downwards.
CCAACCTTGAACTCCTGGAGTCAAGTGACCCTCCTGCCTCAGCGTCTACAATAGCTGGGACTATAGGCATGTGCCACCACTTCTGGCTAATTTTTTGTAGAGATGAGGTCTCACTCTGTTGTCCAGGTTGTTCTAGAGCTCCTGGCCTCAAGCAATCCTCCTGCCTCAGCCTCCCAAAGCACTGGGATTACAGGCATGAGCCATGATGCCTAGCCCAAAACCATAATTTTTAATGGTAGAAAAATATTCCCTTTGCTAAAGAAACCATACTTTATTAAGTGGATTCCATTTTTCATTGTACTATTTAATCTTTTAGTAAATAAGCTCATTACTATACATAAAATCTCGTGTATTTCATGACAGTTTTCTTTTTCTTTTCTAAGAGATAGGGTCTCACTACATTGCCCAGCCTTGCTTTGAACTTTTGAGCCCAGAATTCCACCTCAGCCTCCTAAGTAACTGGGACTACAAGCACACACTGCTGTGCCTGGCTTTTGGGACAGATTTCTAAAAGTGCATTAAAAGTTAAAAGGCATGTCAAACAGGTTGAGTATCCCTTGCCTGAACTGAACTGCTTGGGACCCAGAAGTATTTAGAAGTTTTTCTTTTCTTTTTTTTTTTTTTGTTCTGTTTTGAGACAGGGTCTCTCTCTGTTACTCAGGCTGGAGTGCAGTAGTGCAATCTCAACTCACTGCAGTCTTGACTTCCTGGTTCGGGTGATCCTCCTGCCTCAAGCTCCCATATAGCTGGGACCACGGTCATGTGCCATCACATTAAAAAAAATTATTTGTAGAGACAGGGTCTCCCTGTGCTGCCCAGGCTGGTCTCAAACTCCTGACCTCCAGCAATGCTCTTGCCTTGGCCTCCCAAAGTGCTGAAATTACAGGTGCAAGCCACCATACTCAGCCTCATTTTAACCATTTTTCAGTATATAATTCAGTGGCATTAGTTATGTTCACAATGTTGAATGTTGGCCATTCTTCATGTATGTTAACATGCAGAATTCAAAACAGATGTTTACAGAAAAATATGCATCTCAATGTTCATAGCAGCATTATTCATAATATCCAAAAACTGGAAACAATTCAAATGCCCATCAACTGAAAAATGGCTAATCAAAATGTGGTATATCTATTCCGTGGAATGTTATTCAACTCTAAAAAGAATAAAGTTTTGATACATGCTACAACATGGATGAACCTGGAAAACATTATGTTAAGTAAATAAAGCCAGTCGCAAAAGGCACATGTTGTATGATTCCATTTATACAATAAAATGTCCAGAATAGCCAAAATCATGGAAACAGAAAGTAGATTAGTGATTGCCAGGAGCTGAGGGCAAAGGGGGATAGACAGCGATTGTTATTGAATATGGGGTTTCTTTTTGTGGTGATGAAAATGTCTTGAAATTGGTGTGTGACAACTGCAGAACTCTATGCATAAACTAAAACCACTGAATTGTGCACTATAAAAGGATGAATTTTCTGACCTGCAAATTGTTATCTCAATAAGGTATTTTTTTGAAAAATAATAAACAGTTTATAGCAGAAAAATTATTTCAAAACATGGGATTTACGGAGGCAGAGTTAAAGGGAGTCTTTGGTAGTATTAACTACTACATAAAAGTGAAATTACTATTTTAAATTTAAAAAATTACTTCTTTCACCCATATCACGAATTATACTTTTACTCCATATGCTTATAAATCAAAAGCAATTACATCATAATGTACTGCCCCATAAATGAGTATGCTGTTAATTTCCACTTTCTGGTTGCAATTACTTATTGTACAGTTTCCATTCGGTGTAAGGCAACCTGCTATTTTTGTCCACCATAATATCTGCACTTCATTCACTTTAGTAGAGATTTCTCCCAATAAAAAGAAGTAACAGGAGATATACTTCTTTCTAATAATAGAAGAAATCCATAAAGAAACACATTTTCAAAGAACAATGAAGATATTAGATGGTATTTGTTGAAAAGCTAGTTACTGGGAATACTGGCACATTTATTTACCCATTAAAAATACCCAATTTTCGGGACTTCATCTTTGGATCCCCTTTCACGAACACTCTCTTGCTCGTGGAAGCTGCTTTTCTCTATCCTGGATTTTCTCTCCGGAGTCCCCTTTGAACACTCCTGTGGAAGCCTGTCTACCCCTCCTAAACTCCATCTCTCTCTCTATTCCCTTCCACTCAGTGTGGAAGCTGCTTTCCTCTCCTGGATTCCATCTTTCTGGATTCTCTCACTCAGTGTGAGAGTTAGCTGTTTATTTCTCTCTCCTTCTCTGGTTTCTCTCTCTCTCTCTCTCTCTCTCTCTCTCTCTCTCTGAATAAATCACTTTCTACAAAAAAAAAAAAACCCATTTACATTTTCTAATCAGTATTAGAAAACCAAATTTCATCAATCTCCTCAATTTTTTGGAATTTTAATATACTCCATGGACAAGTAAATTTTATTTGAAAATTAAATTCTAACATAGTGTAAAACCTTAAACGAATTCACAGCCATCATTACAGATATAATTGCATGCTTTATCTAAAGGCTGGAGAAGATTGTGGTAAATTATATGGAACGAACTAGTGTTCACTATTTAGACTATCCATTAACTGCCAGTCAAACTAATAACAGCAATCTCTTCTCTAATCTTCCTGGTGCAGCTGTTTACAGAATATCCTGGGCGTGTTCATTTCAATAGATACATAATAATGCAGACATCCACAAATGAAAGCTGTTATTTTTTATTTTCAAATTTTCCTATGGACTGTAATATTTTTTCTACTTTGCATATTCAATCACTTTAACTGTTTTAAATAATCAGTAAATAAGTTTAGTTGCTACACTGTGGTTATAAATTTAAAATCTATATTCTGAAGCTCAAATTCCAAGAAACCAAAAAAAAAAAAAAAAAACCCTCACAACAAAAATCCTTTGTTCTTTTAAAAGTACAAAATAAAAACAAATCTCCAGCAGAGATTGATCACATCTTTACTTGGGTTCACCAAGGAATGCCTATGTGACATTTATACTTGCTTTTCTGTAACGATCTTTTAAGAAAATATAATTTCATCAGCACTAACCAAATCTGAATGCAGTCATGCATCGTTTAACTATGGGAATACACTCTAATAAGTTAGGTGATTTCATCACTGTGCAAACATCACAGAGCATATAGTACTTACACAAATCTAGATGGTACAGCCTAATATATACCTAGGCTATATGGTATAGCCTATTGCTTCTAGACTACAAACTTATACAGCATGTAACGGTACTGAATACTGTAGGCAACTATAACACAATGGTAAGTAATTGTGTATCTAAACACAGAAAAGGTACAGTAAAAAGAGTATAAAAAATAAAAAATGGTACACTTGTATAGGGCATTTACCATGAATAGAATCTGCAGGACTGAAAGGTGCTCTGGATGAGTCACTGAGTAAATGTGAAGGCCTAGAAAATTACTGTACACTACTGTAGACTTTATAAACACTATACTTAGGAAACACTAAGTTTATTTATTGTATTGTATTGTATTTTTTTCTTTTGAGACAGAATCTCACTCTGTCACCCAGGCTGGAGTGCAGTGGCACAATCTCAGCTCATTGTAACCTCTGCCTCTGGGGTTCAAGCAATTCTCGTGTCTCAGCCTCCCAAATAGCTAGGATTACAGGCATGTGCCACCATGCCCAGCTAAATTTTTTGTATTCTTAATAGATACAGGGTTTTGACATGTTGACTAGACTGGTCTTCAACTCTTGACCTCAGGTGATCTGCCTAGCACCTTGGCCTCCCAAAGTGCTAGGATTAGAGGTGTGAGCCACTGCGCGTGGCTAAATTTATTTATTTATTTATTTGAGATAGAGTCTCATTGTGTCACTCAGGCTGGAGTGCAATCTTGGCTCAAAGCAAACTCTGCCTCCCAGGTTCAAGTGATTCTCCTGCCTTAGCCTCCTGAGTAGCTAGGATTACAGGTGTGCACCACTACACCCGGCTAATTTTTGCATTTTTAGTAGAGATGGGGTTTCGTCATGCTGGCCAGGCTGGTCTCAAACTCCTGACCTCAGGTGATCTGCCCAATTCTGCCTCCCAAAGTGCTGGGACTACACGCAAGAGTCACTTTGCCTGCCCCTAAATTTAGTTTAAAAATTTTTTTGTCTCTTCAATAATAAATTAACCTTAGCTCATTGTAACTTTTCACTTTATAAACTTTCAAATTTTTAAACTTAACTCTTTTATAATGTTTAGTTTAAAACATAAACACATTGTACAACTGTAGAAAAACATTTTCTTTCCTTATATCCTTATTCTTTTTTTTTTTTTGAGATGGAGTCTCACTGTCACCCAGGCTGGAGTGCAGTGGCACAATTTCAGCTCACTGCAACCTCCACCTCCGTGGGGTTCAAGTGATTCCCCTTACCTCAGCCTCCCTAGTAGCTGGGATTACAGGCGCATGCCGCCACACCCAGCTAATTTTTTTATATTTTGGGTAGAGATGGGGTTTCACCATTTTGGCCAGACTAGTCTACAACTCCTGACCTCAGGCAATCCGCCCACCTCGGCCTCCCAAAGTGCTGGGATTACAAGCATGAGCCACTGTGCCCAGCCTATGTACTTATTCTATAACCATTTTTCTTTTCTGTTCTTTTTTTTTTGGATTTTAAACTTTTTTTGTTAAAAACTAAGACACGCATTAGCCTAGGCCTACACAGGGTCAAGAACATCAAGGCTTCACTAGATGAAGCTCCATTATAGTCTTACAGGACCACCATCATATATGCGGTCCATTGTTTACTAAAATGTCTTTATGTGGCACATGACTGTATTTACCTTTACTAAGTACATGGCTCAGGCATCTCAATCTAAGATACATACACGAAAAACCATTTTTTGGTAATACTATAATGCCAACAACTCAGTTTTTTTGGTGCAAAACATTAATTTTAAAAGAGTTAAACTTATTGACCTACATCAGTAGTTCCTAATAATTTGGATTTCAAAGAATGTAAAGACAAAAAATTGACAGCCCCAATCTGCCAAATGAGGAATTATTCTACTTAAAAAAAAAAAAAGACATTAACATTAGAAAGTTAGAAAGGCCATAACTCTAGAATAAAAGGTGTCCTTTAAATTGGTAAGATTTAACAATAGGAAAATCTTATGCCAGCTTCCTTATTTTTCTCATTTTGACACAGTTGTGAGAACACTGACACAAGCTGGCAATATTTCCATAACTTAAAAATACTGTTTGGGTCACCTTTGGGACCATATAAATTCAATGAACCTTAAAAATCAGCAACTTACAATTCCTGCCTAAGCCTTCTTATCTTGGCTTTAGCATCTGCCAGTTCCACTGACAGATGTTGTCGACTTTCTGTTCGCTTCATGCCTGGAGAACCACAGGGTGATTGTGCAGATGAAGAGGCATGGGGTAGAAAATGAAGACCATCCCGCTCTTCAGAGAGTTCTATGATAGTCTAGAAATACACACAGAATCACTTTCAGTATTCTACATATTAGCAAAAAAGACACATCAACACTATCCACTAGGTCTAAGAATTGTACTACAATATTAAAAATAATTCATTGGTCAAAAACATCTTAACTATCATATTTAGTTGTCATTCTTTATGAGTTTCATTCAACAGTTAATGCATGAGCTACTTAGTAAATAACACTAAACAAGGTAATAATTTTTTCCCTTCCTAGTTTTTTAATTTTATTATTGTTATTGTTGTTTTAAGTTTCAGGGCACACGTGCAGGATATGCATGTTTGTTACACAGGTAAATGTGTGCCATAGTAGTTTGCTGCATCTAACAACCCATCACCTAGGTATTAAGCCCAGCGTGCATTAGCTCTTTTTGTGGCCTCCCCCGATGAGCCCAGTGAGTGTTGTTCCCCTCCCTGTGTCCATGTTTTCTTATTGTTCAGCTACCACTTTTAAGTGAGAACATGTGGTGTTTGGTTTTCTGTTCCTGCATTAGTTTGCTGAGGATAATGGCTTCCAGCTTCTTCCATGTCCCTGCAAAGGACATGATCTCATTCTTTTTTATGGCTGCATAGTACCCCATGGTTTGTAAGTACCACACTTTCTTTATCCAGTCCGTCATTGAGGGACATCTGGGTTCATTCCATGTCTTTGCTATTTTTCCCTTCCTAGTTTTTTTAACAAAATAAATCAATTATGATGAAAATGATTAGATCAGATAGCCAATGTTGGAAAGGCATAGAAGACCCGTTGACATAGGAAAGAAAGAAACTCAAGAGTGATTTGTCTGGAACTATGTTGTCTGATATAATAGCTAGTAGCATAGGTGGCTATTTAATTAAAAATTTTTTAAGTTAAAACTTCAGTTCCAGTCCAGGCGCAGTGGCTCATGCCTATAATCCCAGCACTTTGGGAGGCAGAGGCAGGCAGATCATTTGAGGTCAGGAGTTCAAGACCAGCCTGACCAACATGGTAAAATCCCGTATCTACTAAAAATACAAAAAAATTAGCTGGGCATGGTGGCACACACCTGTAATCTCAGCTACCTGGGAGGCTGAGGCAGGAGAATCACTTGAACCCAGAAGGTAAAGGTTACCATAAGCCAAGATTGCTCCACTGCCCTCCAGCCTGGGTGACAGAGTGAGACTTTGTCTCAAAAAAATAAAATAAAATTCAGTTCCTTAGTTGCACTAGCCACATTTCAAGTGCACACAGCCATTACTGTGTTGCACAGCCCAGGAATACAATCTTGGACAGCCTAGAAATACAACCTTGCCATCACTGCAGAATTGGACAGCACTACTCTTGAATTATGAACAGGGATCCTGGAGGGTCCTAACAATACCTCAAAAATTTAGCTCAATCTCTTTACTCTGCAATAAGTAACTGAGGCACAGTGACTGATTTGTCCATAATCACACAACTAGCTAATAGCTCATGACTCCATGCCAGTCTGACTCCACATCTTATGCTCTCTCTAATACTAGTTCCAATCTGGTTCCCCTCTCAGAAGCCCTCCCCTCCCCTTCCTTTCCATTTTCTCCTTCCTCCCTTTTCTCCCTTTCTTCCTTCTCTTTTTCTCTCTCGCTCTCTCTTTCTCTCTTTCTTCCAAGACCCTCCATGGGACACAAACCTCCTTTTCATTTTCCTAAATCTAAACTTTAAGGGCTATATACACCTCCTCAATTCCCCTAATTTTCCTTTCGTTGTATGTAAATTCTCTTACTCTAAACCAATTTCTCAGGTTTTTCTTTGAAACTTCTCAGGCAAATAAACTGTCTTATATAGCAATTTCAGCTGTACTATGATTTTAGAAAGAACGGGTAGGGTTATACCTTGGGATCATGAAATAGCATCCTTGATTTATTTCTTATCACCAAGTTTTATCTGTATTTCCTGAATCATTACTTTTTTCTTTTTCTTTTTTTTTTAACCATCTACCAGAATTGATTTATCTTCAGGATATACTTCAGCACCTGTTATCAAGGTCCGTCTTACCTTCCTGCCTGTAACTATTGCTTTCCGATTCCAGTATGTCTGTTGATGAACCTCAGAAAATTACTTCCCATTTCTTTTTCTCTCTACTAATTCCACGTCCACTCCTTCTATCAGTTCATACAGTTTTTCTCCAGCAAAGAAAGCAATTCTTCTGTTGTAGCATGCCTCCTTTACTATCATTTTCCCATGTCACCATACCTACTCCTGAACCTTTATTCACGCAATTCCTCCCCTGTTTTACTCAGTTCAAGAGATTATTCCTGGCTACTCTAGAGTTCCTACTCAGCCTGGAATTACAATTAGGCCCTTAAATGCCATTTTTACTGTGCTCTTTTACTGGCTCATTCTTTGCAAAAAAAGAAAAAGGAATTAATACTTATAGAACTTGTAAGGGATTAACAAGATCTCACCCAATACTATAATTTGCAATAAAGGTATTATGCCAGTTTTAGACATGAGAAAACTTAGGCTCATATAGATTAAATAACTTAACCAAAATCACACAACTAATGATAAGGATAGCAGAGATTCAAGTTCAAGTTTGACTCTAACACTGTTATCTTCCTAACCCACCATCAGTTTTCTCTATTTTTGCTCCAAGATGATAAAGCTCTTACAGAAAAACAAGAAGTTACACAGTCCTAGTACAGATCTTGCCATCCATTTTCAATTAAACTCTTTCCACTGCCTATCTATCCTTTTATTGAAACCTTGCCGATTTCCCTTCAAATATTTTTATGATGACTATGTAAATGTATTACCTCTTCTCTACTTAAGCCTCCAACTGCAAACTGCTATCATTACTTTCACTTCTCCTCCAATGTGCCAAAGAAACAAAACCATCTGGGATTACCTCCTTTCTTCTTATGCATTTTTTTGCTCCTAATACATATTCTTTACTTAAACATTTCAATTTCTTTCTTCTTATTGGCTTTTTTCTCTATGTTCTTCAAAGATATACAAGTTTCTTCTACCCAGGAAAAAAAAAATCACATTCCCTTCTTGGCACTTTTTGAAGGATGGTTCATATGTCTAATAACACTAGTCTCTTCTATCCCTCTATCGGCATGCTCATCCCAACTTCCCTGTGAATAGTGTTATTAATCTCCATAGTATCCCAGGCTCCATGTACTTGGAGCCAACTTTTATTTGTATATTTTCTTACTGTCTCAGTTATCTTTGTTTTTGATTTTTTTGGGTTTTTTTTTTTTTTTTTTTTGAGACCGAGTCTCGCTCTGTCACCAGGCTGGAGTGCAGCGGTGCAATCTTGGCTCACTGCAACCTCCGCCTCACAGGTTCAAGCAATTCTCATGCCTCAGCCTCCCAAGTAGCTGGGATGACAGATGCATGCCATCACACCCAGCTCATTTTTCTATTTTTAGTAGAGACAGGGTTTCACCATGTTGGCCAGGTTGGTCTTGATTTCTTGACATTGTGATCCACCCACCTTGGCCTCCCAAAGTGCTGAGATTACAGGCATGAGCCACTGCATCCAGCCACTTTCTCAGTTATCTTTAATCTTTCTAACATCTCCTGACTCTAACAAAGCTGACAGATAGTAAGTATTACATTTTCTCATGCACAAATAAACTAGCACTTAATTATATGCTAGCTCATATTTTGTACTTACAAATAATGTAGTTTTCTCAATAAACCAGATACCATCTTTCTTATACCTCCTTTGTATCTCTCAATCTCTCATTTTATCTAGCATAGTATTTTACACAAAAATGGATGCTCAAAAATATTCAATTAAACAATTCACAAAATTAAGAACAGGAGAAAAGTACAGAAGACAAATATTACATTTGAAGTTAGTAGGTGGTGAAATGGAGGTATCTATCAAGAAATCAATGAACTACGTATTACAAAACATTAAAAAGAAAGAAACCTGGTACTTTAAAAGTTAAGAGTTCCCAGAGTATTTTCCATTAAAGATTCTTTAGATATTTTAACTTTCCTCTAATGTCAGTAACTTCTTGAGCTCAAGACCTCCCATATATTTTCAAAATAGTCTGACACAAAAGCAAATAAAATAATCTGATGGGAAATATTTTTAAAGCATAGCTAATTTCATAAGCTCTCCAATTCCTATAGCATATATATAAAATATATATATAGGAATATATACTATATGCTATAGGAATATATATAAAAATGATACATATCATTTTTTGTACTTACCATGTTCAAAATTTTATTACAGTTATTTTATTAAAATAACTTCCTTATTAGACTATAATAATCTTTGGTTCTTTTTTGAAATAGTTTGCCGGTTTTTTGCTCCCAAGCATAAGACCTTGCAAAAAGCAGGTATGTCTTAATATATACTGAAGAGTAAACCTAAAAAGATAAATCAGTGCTAACAAAAAACAAAACAAAACAAAAACAGATGACCTATTAATTCTACTTGCAGAATTCATTATTAAGGAAAAGAAATTAGAGATGTGCTCAGTACTACCATGGATTTAGGCAAAGGTATTACATTATGTTTCTAACCACAGGCACTGGAGTTAGATCTGGCAAGTTACTTAACCACTTGGGGCTCAAGTATCTCCATCTATAAAATGGGGTTTTCATGCAGATTTAATAAAACAGTATGTGTTAAACTTACAGCACAAAGTCTGGCATAAAATTAACAGTGCTAATAAAGAGATCTTAATTCATTAAAATATCCTATTTGGTTTTTAGTAAAAGAAGAGGACTAAAGACATACTTGTTCTATAGCATTAAGAATACAAAAGTAAAAAGAAATGTTAAAAAAGGTGACCAAATATATACTTTTTAGACTGAAGTGAAAGAATTATAACAAAAGCTAATCAAAACAAAAAAAGTTAAAGGAAAAATCTAAATAAGAATTTGTTTCAATCTAATTGAATGACACAGAATTCTAGTTACATACTACCTTTACATTTGTCTAATATTTTCCACAATTTTTTAAATGACCTTTTCAAATTAGTCTACTGGTAGCCCAAATTGAGAAAAAAAAATTCCCCAGATAATTGGATACCTCTCCCCAACCCTATCCCAGCTATCGACTTTTTTCCCAAATATCTAAGACAGAAGAGTATGACCACTTTTTTTTCCTCATTTGAAAAAAAAAATTAACAAAAATGCTTAAACAGGCAGGATAATATATTTTAAAAGGGTTTTCAATCATTCTATACAGTATTTCATAATCCTTTTAGTTTGCCAGAGTCACATAATGGTAAGTATTCTCTTTTCTTTATTTCTTCTTTTTTTTTTAAATCACTCAGGAAAATGTTCTGCTGAAATGGTAAGTATTCTGTTCACCCCATATTAATCAATTCACTTAAATGGGATCAAACTTATTTTTTTCTTTTTTTTTTGAGACAGAGTCTTGCTCTGTTGCCCAGGCTCGAGTTCAGTGGCGTGATCCTGGCTCACTGCAACCTCTGCCTCCCAGGCTCAAGCGATTCTCGTGCCTCAGCCTCTCAAGTAGCTGGGATTACAGGTATGTGTCACCACACCCAGCTATTTTTTTTATTTTCAGTAGAGATGGTGTTTTGCCATGTTGGCCAGGCTGGTCTTGAACTTCTGGCCTCAAGTAATCCACCCACCTCAGCCTCCCAAAGTGCTAGGATTACAGGCGTGAGCCACCGTGCCCAACCTGAGATCAAACATTTTATATGTGCCCATCAGTCATATAAAACTAAAGCATAGGCCAGGTGCAGTGGCTGACACCTGTAATCCCAGCACTTTGGAAGGCAAAGGTGGGAGGATCACCTGAGGTCAGGAGTTAAGAGACCATCTGGCTAACATGGTAAAACCCTGTCTCTACTGAAAATACAAAAATTAGCCAGGCATGGTGGCACATGCCTGTAATCCCAACTACTCGGGAGGCTGAGGCAGAAGAATTGCTTGAACCCAGGAGGCGGAAGTTGCAGTGAGCCGAGATGGTGCCACTGCACGGCAGCCTGGGCGATAGAGCTAGACTCTGTCTCAAAAAATTTTTTTAAATAACAAAAAATAAAATACAACAAAAGTACAGATTTTTAGGAATAATTCCTCAGGAACTGGAGGATACCTTATTGCAGTACCTTTAACAACCTGAAATACAAATAAATAAATGTTCTAGAAAATGCATAAAGCAATAAAAAGACACTAAAAAAAGATAGCATATGGCTACAAAATCTATTTGCAAGTGAAATGATCTAAGTATCTCAGGATAAATTTGATACATAGTAGGGATGTTTTCCAATTTATTCTTTCCTTCCCTTGGTCTCGATGTCCTAACTTTAAAAAAAATTTAACTGTTGCTCTAATATATTTATTTCCTATATTTTCTTTTTGTTTAATGCCTAAAGAAAAATTGAAAATTCACATCAGAACTGACTATCCCCCAGAGAGACCAGAAAGTTTTATACTGAAAAAAATACTTAGGAATTTTCTCTATGTGGTCTTTCATTGGTCTCAAGGGTACTCATACAAATTCTCTATAAATGAGCTCAGAACTGTATCTCACGTGCAAATGAAACTAATAAAAGCTATACATTCAGCAGACTGGCAGAGTACTTTGCTCTTCTATTAAGAAAATATCACCCGCCACTGCATGCACTAAAGTCTAGACTCTTTAAAATTATAAACTGCTTTCAGACAGTGCAGATAGAAAACTTGGTACACTTGTGTACTCTTTTTAAAAAGCAAAGTTCTGTTTTAATGAACTTATAATAATTCTCTTTTTAAAATCATACCTCATTTGAGATCTTTTGTGGGACATTTTATTCAGAACACCTGTTATTCTCCTTTTATTAAAACTTACTTTTCCAACCTCAACATGTGGCAATAAAACTAAGAAGTTAGTCTTAAGCAAATTCTTATGCTTCATGGCAATGATTTTTCCACTTACATCAACTATATTTTCAGTTTCAGACTTCTGTATTGTTGCCAAAGCTGTGGGGATGACTTGAAAAACAGGAAAAAAAACCAGAATAATACTAGTTTAAAAGGAAAGGAGAAGAGAAACCTAACTGCAATCTGTTTATTAGCAATTTGGGGTTCTTATACATCCTTTCAGGTTTCTGTAGTATACACAAAAAAAGACACTCCTTTATTATCTGTCTCTAAGAAATAGTATTGATTCTGAAAACTTCCCAAAGCTACTATTTTCTTTTTTGAAAAGCAAACTTTCACAATATACTGAAAGAAATTTACAAACCTCTGAATGTTCATCTCTCTCATCTATAAGTCTTTTTAGATGCAATGCCATATTTTTCAAGAGTGGTTCTATGTCCTCCTGCGACATATCAGTCACTTCCATCCATTGCAGGTCAAACACATTTTCCTGATTATGCGTTACCTTTAGAAAAGTAACCAAAATAAACAACCCAAAAAGTGGCTAACACTTAAAAATCTATTTGACTATAGTACAATATTAGGTAAAATATTATATATCCCATATAAAATACGAAAAGTCAATATGATGTTAAAACGAGAACATTTGAAATTCATGATGAAAACACTGTAACTAAAAATTATTTTTAATATAATCCTTATATGAATTAATATTCATTTTCTAGTCAACAAAAATATTAATATTTAACTCAAGACATTCTTAAAGGAAAGTAATGTTGATATATCCTGACAACTTCTTTAACAAAATCAACTGAACTTTGTAGATACGATTTTTAATTTATTTTACCTGAATTCAAGAGCAAAACGTTTTTAATCTTGTAGCATATATGCTACTACACTGTTGTAATTGAATATCTAAGTCTTTACAGATTCTGAAGATGACACTGTTACAGAAGCTTAGGAGAAAGGATTCCCATATAAAGATTTTTAAAAGAATGGAAAAGTTATATAAGTGCCTTCCATTTCTCACTGTAATTCCAATAATTTGCTCTAACTTTCGTAACAAGCAGCAAAAAGAATTATGCTTCCAAGGATAGTGGCAAATTCAGTAACTTGCACTACTTAGCATTTATTCAGAATAAAATAAAACCATATAACTAGCATAAAGCAAATATGTACTCTGTAATGGGAGACTATCAATAAAATTACATTTTGAAAAGTACTAATATGCTTATTGTTGACAACAATGTTACTGACAAGAAATCTGGGCTTTATGAATGCTAAATAAGAGAAAAGATGACCTATGGAACACAAAAGTCTTCTAAATAAAGAATATTTTAAATACTACCAATTTTCACTATTTAAAAATTTTCTCTTTTCCCTTTTCTAATCAACACATAAAATTTAATATACTCTAATTCTAAAGTGTCTTTATAAGGTTAAAAGCCTAAGAATAGACACATGCAGAAACAGCTTTTAGAATGAATTGTAATAAATTTTATTAACTTTAATTATTTGACACTGCATATTATGCCCTAGACTTAAGTTTTTATATGAATGCTACAAATCATTAATGTGTTTATAGTTCAAGTAATATCTTTAATAAAAATTATGCTGTCTATTCATTCAAAAGAAAATCACTAGAATGACAATACTAAGCTTGTCATCTTACCTATCGTTTTGAATTACAAGCAGTGTTCCACTTTCTGCTATTTCCATTTACTGCTTTGTAATCCATTCTAACAAAGACATATACCTCATTCCTTAAATAACACTTTCTGCCTATGTCACTATACAATAAAGATAAAGGCAACAGTATATTTGTAGTTAACACTGTGCCACATGTAAGGAACTATCTCTAAAGAGAAGACAATTTGTATAAAATCAGCATCCATCTATATTTGATCTTGATTTGTTCTCTTATTCTATGATTTTTAATTATTTTAGGAGATACACAAATAATCATACCACAAGCTTCACAAATGGCACATAAAATTGTATATAGGTCATTACCTCTTGAATATGTGCGGCAACTGCTGCTTTTGTATCAAAATCTAAACCTTGAATTCTTTCAATAAATTCTTCTTTTTTCTGACACTAAAATAAATGAATAAAATAATTATTCATACTTTATAGGGTATAGCCCTTAAAATGCTGTATATAACTAAAACTTTATGAGGTTTGCTATATTTTGAACAGTATAGTAAAGGTTCTGTTTTACATTTAAATTGTTTAACATACTTACCTAATAAACAAATAACAATTTAGAAATAATTATTTTAAAAAGCAAGGCACTGAAAGTACATACTATTTTTATGCTGGAAAGTTCTAAAGTGGGAAACCATTACACAGCTCATCTGAGGTTAGCACAATATTATTATGCTAACTTTACACACAGAGAAGTAAAGAATCAAGAACTTGTTTCAGTGAGGGTAAGTTGCTTGCCAAAAAACACAGTGACTCAGTGGCAGAATTCGGAAAACAGCCAAAATGCTCAGTCAGTCCTTGACTATAATCAAACAACACAGCCTTTCTTCTTGGAAAAAAAATTTAAGCAATTTTTACTTCCAGCTTACAATTCATTCTCACATCTTCATCCTATCAATCTTAATAAAAGAAACCCACTTTTGTGGCCCAGTTCAACATTTATAAGGTGATCTAATAAATATTTGATTTGTTTCTAATATAGCAAAGTTACCAGGGGCAAAATTTAAAAATATATATACAAGTACACATGTAACAAAAAGGAATAAAGGAGGTAATTCTTTATAGTGTAACTTTTAAAAAGCTTTATATAAATTACAAATATTAAAATGCAAAACAATCTTTTCCTTCCAGTCAGTATTAACAATTTAACATGTATCTTAATCTCTGCCTTCACCTACATCACTAATACTGCAAACTAGCTGCTAGTATCACTGTATTCTTATTGCTAACAAATGAGAAGTGCCTACAAAATAGACAGCATTGCCTTGTCTAAATTAGATGCATCTCCTGGGCCAATTACTGAACTACTAGGAAGGACAATACAGTCACAAAATTAAAAACTGGCTCTTTGATCATGAAACTTAAAAGGCTCTGATTTATACTTTACATTGTTTTACCAAATTGTAATGCTCTATTTTCTACTACTATACAATTTAAACACACTTCCATCAGCAGAAAGTTCTATATCTTGTAGCACAGAATTGTTAGAATAATCAAATGGTTAAAACTAAATTGCTAGAAATGTGTAATTCCTAGCTGTGATTAGGAAGTCTGAGTTTTGGGTGGATGGAATAAAAATTAGTGGATTTAAACACAAGAATTTTTGTCTAGCAAATAATACTTGACATGCCTTGTGAGAACAATTAAGAATTACATTCTAATCATAAATTCATAGCATATATAAAATAATTAACTTTTCAGGTATAGTAACATCAGTTTTAAAATTTAACACTATCAAAATCGTTGACCTACACATAGTTTCTGAGCCTATCAGAACACACAACAGCATAATTATTATCAAAGGTAACAACTATGACTCACCAAGAGAGTCCCTTAATTCAACTAAATAGATACACTTGTCTTTCTAAGCTCTGGAGGAACTGGTTGTTTACTTGTACTATCTCTAGGAGCTCATCCTTTAGCACAATCTCTACACAAATGAGAATTTTTCCTTTATCCTTGTAACACACACAATTTCTACTAAACCTCACACCTTATTTAACTCTTAAAAGTTAAGCATTCTCAAATATTTTATAAACAGGTTGGGCTTCCTTAAAGAATACAGAATAAATTTTATAGGCTTTTGAAGGCTAAAAAAGAGAGACTGTCAAGATGGAAAAGAGACAGAATGTAAGATTCAAACTTTGAAGCTGAATAATTAGATCAAATTTCTTTATCAGAGCTGCCCAATACAGTGATCATTAGCTATATGCAGCTATCAAGTACCTGAAATGTAGCTAGTGTAACTGAGTAACTGAAATTTTAATTTAATTGTAATTAATTTAAATTTAAATAGCCACACGCGCCTAGTGGCTACTGGATTGAATAGCCCAGCCCTAGAACATAAGAAAAGTCTGGTGTTAAAAACAGATATATTGCTTAATTCCAGCTGTGAAGACTAAATAATATCAGCAAATTGTTTTTTCCTTAATATTAAGCTCTCTTATCTTTATGTAAAGTTCTTAAACTATCATGGGCACTAAAATTAATTTTTTTACTTTATTGTATTATAGTAACTGATTACTAAGCCAGTAGAGTACCATGATATTCTAAGAATATGATATGGAAGCCAGTCACAGTGGCTCATGCCTATAATCCCAACACTTTGGGAGGCCGAAGCAGGTGAATCACCTGAGGTCAGGAGTTCAAGACCAGCCTGGCCAACATGGTAAAACCTCATCTCTACTAAAAATATAAAAAATTAGCCAGGGTTGCTGGCAAGCACCAGTAATCCCAGCTACTTGGGAGGCTGAGGCAGGAGAATTTGCTTGAATCTGGGAGGCAGAAGTTGTAGCGAGCCGAGATAACGCCGCTACACTCTAGCCTAGGCAACAGAGACACACTCTTTCACATTTAAAAAAAAAAAAAAAAAAAAAAAGGAATATGATACGGAAACTGGGACAAAGGAAAAAAACAAAGTGATTAGGGTGGGAGGTGGGTAGGAGGGAGAAATGCATTAACCCTAAAGTTGTACATCTTGCACCAGAGAGCTTAAGCCCTGAATACATTATTCCTCAAATTCCTCATATTTTCAGTACCTGTTCTCTGATGTTAAAGAAAGAAGACCAGTTTACGTGGAAAAACTATACTAAAATAGAGGAAATGGCACCCAAAACAAACTAATGAACAAGAAAATAATAAAACAAGGAACACATTATTGTGTTTTAAATAAGTAAACTAGTAATATAGGTCTAAACAAACCACAGTTCTACCAAAGAGCAATAAGCAGGGATTCAAACAGACATTTGTACACTCATGTTCACAGCAACATTGTTTACAAGGGCCAAAAAATGGAGGCAACTCAAATGTTCATCAATGATGAATGGATGAACAAAATTTGGTAAAAACAATGGAATATTATTCAGCCTTAATATGGAAGGAAATTCTGATACATGCTATAGCGTGAATGAACCTTAAAGACATTATGCTAAGTCAAATAAGCCAATCAAAAGGACAAATACTGTGTGACTCCATTTATATGAGGTTGCTAGAGCAATCGAATTCATAGAGACATAAAGTAAAGTGGTAGTTACCAACAGCTGGTAACAAAGGGAGTCATTATTTAATGGATACAGAGTTTTAGCTTTGGAAGAAAAGTTCTGAAGATGGATGGTGGTAATGCTTACACAATAATGTGAATGTATAGCAATCAGAATACCAGTGAACTATATACTTTAAAAATTGTTAAAATGGTAAATTTCCTATCATGTATATTAAAATAATACTTCTATCAACACAAGTCTCCCTCTTTAAGGTATATTGGTATTTTTATATATACTCAGAAAACCAAATGTCTTGCTAGAAATTGTTCTTTTCTTTTTCTTTTTTTTTTTTTTTTTTTTTTTTTAAATAGAATGGGTATTGCTACATTACCCAGGCTGGAGCACAGTGGTTATTCACAGGTATGATCATAGCATACAGCAGCAGCCTTGAACTTCTGGCCTCAAGTGATCTTCCCAAGTAGCTGAGACTAAAGGTGCATCACTGAAACCAGCAGAAATTATTTTATTTCCTTAAAAAGTGATATGATAAAGTTATAAAATGCTAACTTTTAAGATGCTTTATAGATCACTGATAAGTAAATAATAGACTGTAGCTGTCAAACTCACCTAGTTCAAAACTGGTTGCAGAATCAAATACTAATGTTAGATGCCTTCTGAGCGTACATAAAAGGGTCAAATTTTTAATTCCAACCACACTTAACACACAGTTACTTTCAGCACTACCCAACCTGGCCAAAGTCCAAAATAAGTAATATTTCTGGATACTAAGGAGCCTGTACTGATAGGTTTTTAAGTTCTGCTAAAAAGGGGTGAATTTCACATAGTCTTAGAACAAAATTAATTTCCAAACAAAACACTGCAACGATTTTACTTCTTCATAGGATCGTTTCACCTAGGACTCTCTCAACTACTTCAGGGCTGGATGAAGAGTCACAGATCTGTTAAAATTCTAGGTGATGCTCAGAATTGGTTCAGAAGGCTTCTGTTATCCATTGAAAAAGATTCTGGAGAAACTTGACTAAGTTGGCCAGCCAATAACAAAAATATGCAAGCCTATCCTTGGACAGTTTTTTTCATATTTAAAGTTATTTCTGTGGCTTTTACTTATGTATAATCAAGGATTAAAAGTCACAATTTATTCTGTGAGGTAAGATCTTTGGATAGTGGTTAATGTTACTGTTTTTGAATGCTGCTTCCTCTCAAGAATTTCTTATTTTTTTCTTCAAAAGAAGAACATATTTTTCAATTTCCCAATGCTTGTTTCTCTTTCTCTTCCCCCCAACCCTCCGTGCCCCCCTTTTTTTTTTGAGAGACAGGGTCTCCTTACGTTGCCCAGATTGGTCTCAAACTCCTGGGCTCAAGTGATCTTCCTGCCTTGACCTCTCATAGTGCTGGAATTACAGACATGATCCACTGCACCCGGCCCCTATTTCTTTTCATGAATATAGTATATCTTGAAACCTGTGGCCCACTGATTTCCTAAACTCTAGAATCATATCAGCAACTTTATCTTGCTAATTCTACCTACAAATAACAATTATAACAGATAAAATTGATTGACTTAGATGAGGGGAAACATGCTATTTATATATTATACTAATCAGAATTTTAATCTCTTCAATTACAAGATGAACAAATTTTCTGTAATAGAGAGGACATTTTACAAAGTATTACAACAATACTTGTTGGCTGATTGGCTTCCTCAATAGTTTCTTGTCCTGAAGCACATTCTGGCTATTAAGCAACAACAAAGATTTCTAATTGTTCACATGGTCACAGCTGAAGGCTGACAGTTGTTTATTTTATTATTATTTTTTTTTTGAGATGGTGTCTTGCTCTGTCACCCAGGCTGGAGTGCAGCAGCATGATTTTTGCTCACTGCAACCTCCGCCTCCTGGGTTCAAGTGATTCTCAAGCCTCAGCCTCCCGAGTAGCAGGGTTACAGGCATGCACCACCACACCTGGCTAATTTTTGTGATTTTAGTAGAGACAGGGTTTCGCCATGTTAGCCAGGCTGGTCTGGAACTCCTGACCTCAGGTGATCCACCCACTTCAGCCTCCCAAGTGCTGGGATTACAGGCATGAACCACTGTATCCAGCCTGAAATCTGAACTCTATCTTAAAGTGGCAAACCTAGTCTTTCATCCTCAATTCATGTAAACTCAGTAGTCTAATCTCCTGCCATTCTTCTCCATGAATGCTACACTTCAACCACACTATTATTATTTTTTTTTTTTTGAGATGAAGTCTTGTTCTGTCCCCCAGGCTGAGGTGCAGTGGAGCCATCTTGGCTCACTGCAACCTCCATCTCTCAGGTTCAAGTGATTCTCCTGTCTCAGCCTCCTGTGTAGCTGAGACTACAAGCATAAGCCACTATGCCTGGCTAATTTTTTTGTGTTTTTCTTTTAGTAGAGACAATGTTTCATCATGTGGCCAGGCTAGTCTTGAACTCCTGATCTCAAGTGATCCACCTGCCACTGCTCCTGGCCCAACCACACTTTATGTTCCCTGGATCGGCTGTTTTCTCAACATCTTTGCTCTTATTTCAAATACTACCTTGTCAGAGGCCTTTTCTTAATACTATAAGCAAACTTAAGAAAATACTTTTATGCACCAATGTATATTACATTATGGTAATTATCACCTTAAACTGTTTACTCTCTTTCCTCTAAAATTTAAACTCCTTGAGCTTTACCTCTTTTTTCTAAAATCCCTGTCCCTATCCTTTACTATAGCACCTGATATATAGTAAGCATTAAAAAAAAACTAGGTCACTAACATTTTAAAAATACAGAATGGTACCAACATTTTTCAAAATTTGCTATTTCCTCCTTTATTGGTAGATCTGTCATTCTGGCACCACAATAGATGCAAGTCTTAAGGGCTCTCAAATAAAAGTACAATTCTGCTATGACTACATGGACATACAATATGTATAGAGACAGTCTCCAAGTTTCTTGACAAGCTCATATCACATCAAAGACCAAGGTCTGACAACCTTTCTATCTCCTCATTTCTACAAAAACCTTGAATGATGTTGACATAAGTTAGAATGACAGTGTCCTTGAGTCTTTGGTTTGTTTTCTATAGTTGATAAAACTTATTCTCTCTAAATATGAAAAAATTAGGTTGGGCATGATGGCTTATGCCTGTAATCCCAGCACTTTGGGAGGCCAAGGTGGGTGGATCACCTGAGGTCAGGAGTTCGAGACCAGCCTGGCCAACATGGTGAAACCCTGTCTCTACTAAAAATAAAAAATCAACCAGGTGTGGTGGCATGTGCCTGTAATCCCAGCTGCTTGGGAGGCCAAGGCAGGAGTATAACTTGAACCCAAAAGGCAGTGGTTACAGTGAGCCAAGATCACACCACTGCACTCCAGCCTGGGCATAAAGAACAAAACTCCATCTCAAAAAAAAAAAAAATTTAGTCTTTCTTTATTCTCAGATAAATTTACCCTTTGGGGCCAGGTAGGGTGGCTCATGCCTATAATCCCAGCACTTTGGGAGGCCAAGGCAGGAAGATCACTTGAGGTCAAGACTTTGAGACCAGCCTAGGTAACATAGTGAGACCCCATTTCTTAAAAAACAACAACAACAACAACACAGCCAGGCATGGTGGCACATGCCTGTAGTTCCAGCTACTTGGGAGCCTGAAATGGGAAGATCACTTGAATCCTGGAGGTTGAGGTTACAGTGAGTCATGATCATGCCACTGCACTCCTGCCTAAGTGACAAAGACTCTGTCTCAAAAAAAGATCCTTGGTTCTGCTCTATTCCTACTGTCAATTTTAGTAACCAGCAATAACTACCAAGCAATAACCAGCAATAAAAACCACATTTATGCTGTTGCTATGTTATCTAAATTTATGCAACATTCACCAACACAGGATATTTTTTAAAGCAAATATAGTACATAAAGGCTTTAAATAAGAGCTGTGTTTCTAACTCAGGATCTGATGACCAAATTAGAAGACTACAAACACCATATTCAACTTAATATTTATTCAATTGTCAAGTAAACACCTGTACATTACACAGCATGAAATTTTAATAACATATATTATGTAAGATTATAGCTCCTAAGCAGTCAGCTCTAAAAGCCAATATTCTCTGGGATATATAATTTCTGTTATATGTATGTAAAAAAATTTTTCTAGTAATCATATTATTTATTTGTTTATAACCTCATTCCACAAAGAGGTGAGACAGTTTAAAATAACACTGTAATAATTCATCCAAAAACGGCTGAAATGAAAAATCCACACAGTATAATAGATTCTGAAGTCCGACCAGAGTTGAATCTCAGTTCTTTGGCCTACTAGCAATATGACCTAAATTTAAACTTAGAATGGTCATCCTGGTTTGCCTGAGACAGTCCCAGTTTATGCATGCCATTCCACCATAATTATTATATGTACTTAAAACAGAAATGGGATTTCATTGTGTTGCCCAAACTGGTCTCAACTCCTGGCCTCAAGTGATCCTCCCATTTTAGCCTCTCAAAGTGCTGGGATTACAGGCATGAGCCACCATGCCCAGCCCACTGTAATTATTAACAGTACCTTCTTTGACTTTCACAAGCGTCCTAATTTGGATAATAACTTAAATACTACCCTACCCAAACTCTGTACCTGAAAAAAGGTATTACGAGAAAATCTACGTAAGGCATAATATTTGACACAAAGTAAGCATTCAACAAATCATAGCTATCATTATAGTAATTATCAAAGAGCAATATAATAATAACCAAGACTCCTAAAACATTTTTCACAAATTGTGCCTCCTTTTTTACTTTTTCTTTTAAATAAATTCTGCCTCCTCCCTTCCTTTCTCTTCTTCCTTCCCTTCTCCTAAAACATACACAAGTACAACATAAATCATAAGGATGTTTTGGGAGAGGTTTCTAAGGGCACCTCTGGAAAAAAACTCAAAAACTTAGGGTCATGATAAGCCTCAGAATAAGGAAAAGAGTAATTAAATATTTTAAATGATATGACTATGATAATATAACTAAATTCTGAAATAAAGTAAGTGCTTTTCTTCAATGTAATCTTGTTAGGAGGTTATAAAGTTATTGAAAATTTTCTAACAAAGACTTTGAAAACCAGTGGTCCATCCGTAAGACTTTCAGAAGCTAGAGCCTAATAAAAATATATAAAGAGGTTGTTAAAGCAAAAATATGAAAAAGTATTTTAACTTACCTGAACTGCACAACCCAATAAAAGTAAAAGCAGTTTTTTAACTTCTTCTGTGCCTTGTTCTAAAATAGAAACAATTTATTAAGGACAACATTTTGCTGTATTTTCAACTCTCTTATATTTGGAGAATCACTTCTAGAGGTAATTATGCATAGTAACTTGACTGAAGGATTCAGTCTAAGCACATATAGTGGAGAATTCAAAACACCAGCTCTGTGCATGTACAAGGTGGTAATAGCAGAAGAAATGGGCAAGGATATCATAACAATTTTGAAGGGCTAGTGGATAAAGAGGTTTCAAGGCTCTTTGCAGTAAGTATGCTAACTATGAATCTATTCCTTTTCCATAAATGATTGTACTATACCAGACTGACAAATCAAGAATCCACCAAATCAGGTTGATATAAGGACATGCCACAAAGGCAGCCAAAATGGCTCCTAATAGGTCTGGCTCCTCTTAGGCCTATTAGCGTTTTCTTCCTTAAAACACAGATCTTATGATTCATCTTCCTATCAAATTTAAATCATTTTCCACTGCGCATGTTCATGAAGATCAGAATCTTAAATGTCTGTTACAGTGAGGCTGTTCAAATAAATGTATATGACAAGCCAGGTAAAAGCTAACACTCTATAACATAAATGGAGAGAATATTCCCTATCCAAAAGCATTCAATTAAGATTTTCTTAAAATATTCAGCTGGAAAAAAAATCACTTCTTTGGGCCAGGTTTTTACCACTAGGCAAATCTGTCTATGAAAAAGTCCCAATCTTCTTATCAGACATTTCCTTCTACTCTCGATGAAACAACCAACTTTCTAGCTACACTGAGCCACATTAATCACCATTCCCCTCAAGTATGCATATATACACACTCCTCTCCCTTAACTAATACTGATCCCTCTGCCTGTCCTCCTTCCCCAACCTCCTCATCTCCCTAGTGAACTGCTTGCTAATCACAATCCTAGGCATAGTTCTTATCATCTCTGTGTAGTCTTCCCTGACCCAATCATCAATGGTCCCCAACCCTCACTTATATGCCAACTTTAAGAATAATTAATGGCTCCACATTTTATATGCCAGACAATCTGGTACATATTTCTACTTCATTCTAACTTTTAAATGATCTCCACATAATCTGTGTATCCCTCACCAAACCAGAAGAGCCTTCAGAACATAGACTGTTTCCACTCCTGGTCCCTGTAACTTGATAGATACTTACCAAATGCATGTAGGATGGAAAACAACTCTATCCTGTATGAGATTTTTTTTTTCATTTTTAAATTTATATAATCAAATCCCAGGGTATCTAAAAACTATCTAAGCTCTTAATTCACCCCATCTAATTAATAGTTTCCTCTATAAAAATAGCTACTTGATTTAAGTTTTTATTTGGTTTTGTTTTGACTGAGAGGGGGTATGAGCTGAAGAAAACACACTTAATTTGGATAACCTGTAAGGATAAGTGCATTGTTGAAACTGTTAGGTAGCTTTTAATTTCCCCAACTGTTCAAAAATTACAATTCTAAAATATCACATTTAAAATTTGGTAAAGGGCAGAACATTTTGAAGAAAAAATTTAAATGATCTAAGAAATGCCTCGGCCGGGCGTGGTGGCTCACACCTGTAATCCTAGCACTTTGGGAGGCCAAGGTGGGCAGATCACGAGGTCAGGAGATCGAGACCATCCTGGCCAACACGGTGAAACCCCGTCTCTATTAAAAATACAAAAATTAGCCAGGTGTGGTGGCATATGACTGTAGTCCCAGCTACTCAGGAGGCTGAGGCAGGAGAATTGCTGGAACCCAGGAGAGGAAGACTGCAGTGAGTGGAGATCGTGCCACTGCACTCCAGCCTGGGCGACAGAGCGAGACTCTTGTCTCAAAAAAAAAAAAAAAGAAAGAAAGAAAGAAAACGAAAAAAGAAGGAAGCTGCTTCTTTTCTTTCCATTCAGACGAAGTTTAATATAAATTAAAACATATCGGACCGGGTGTGGTGGCTCACGCCTGTAATCCCAGCATTTTGGGAGGCCGAGGCAGGTGTTCCTGAGGTCAGGAGTTCAAGACCGGCCTGGCCAACATGGTAAAAACCTGTCTCTACTAAAAATACAGAAATTAGCTGGGCGTGGTGGCCATGCCTGCAGTTCCAGCTACTCAGGAGGCTGAGGCAGGAGAATCACTTGAACCTAGGAGGCGGAGGTTGCAGTGAGCCGAGATCCTGCCATTGCACTCTAGCCTGGGCAACAAGAGCAAAACTGCATCTCCAAAATAAGTAAGTAAATAAATAAATAAAATATATCAATCAGAAAAACTTAAGATTCAAACAATTTTGGCAATGTTAGATACTAGATATATGAATAGAAACCTGGAAATTATTTCAAAATCATTTCTTTTCTAAGGTAATATTCCTTTAAGTTTATAACTATATCGCCTTCTATACTTTTCTATAATGAGACACTAAAAATCATCACAGAAAAGTATCTGTTTGGTATAGTAGAAAAAACACTGAATTTAATGTAAAATTTATGTCTGGTCTTACCTACAACTTAAAAATATCCTAAGCCTGTCTCTTTCTATAAAATGGAACATGACCTCCAACTTCTATAGTTGTAAAAAAATCTAGTGAGTTAATGTAAACAAGCAAGCTCTTAGTAAAAAATAAACACCACAGTATTACACAAAGATTAGACATTACTATCACATTATGTTAATTTTAATACTTACCAGAAAAGGGATTTTTGCCAATGATTAAGACATTTGGCAACGACATCATGATTAACTGCTGCAAAGTCTCCTGTAAAAAGATATCCAATACTTGTTACATGGATAATGCTAACTAGGTAATTATTCATCAAGCTGTAACTTATGATTTGTACATTCTTCTGTAGGTGTGCTATACTGCAATTAAAACAAACATATATGAAAAAACTTATATATGGTCTTAAATTATAATACCAGATAGGCTTGCGTTAATAATACATCAGGCTGGATGCAGTGTCTCACACCTGTAATCCTAACACTTTGGAAGGCCAGGGTAGGAGGATCACTTGAGACCAGCCTGGGCAACATAGTAAGACCTTCATCTCTACTCACACACAAACAATAATAAAGTTTTAAAAATATCAGATGTCTCCAAATTAAAGCATCCAAGTCAAAATGGTCTAATACTTATTATTTGGAAATCTGAAGTTTTAGGTGCCAGAAATATAAGAAACATCCTCAATAAAAGATCAAGCAAAATTTAGAAACATTCCTCAATAAAAGTTTGAGCATGTGTGCTTTTTGTTCTTGTTAGTTCTTGCTGAGGAAACTAAAAATACATCATACAAATTTATGAATACTGTCACTGTACACATATATATACACACACACATATATATGTATATACATATACATACATATATATATATACACACACATATACACACATACATATATATATATATGGTTTTTGAAAATTTTCTTGAGATGGAGTCTCACTCTGTCACCCAGGCTGGAGTGAAGTGGTGTGATCTCAACTCACTGCAACCTCCGCCTCCCATATTCAAGCCATTCTCTTGCCTCAGCCTCCCGAGTAACTGTGACCATAGTTGTCTACCACCACACCTGGCTAAATTTTGTATTTTTAGTAGATACAGGGTTTCACCATGTTGCCCAGGCTGGTCTGTAACTCCTGACCTCAAGTGATCCACCCACCTTGACCTCCCAAAGTGTTGGGATTACAGGTGTGAGCCACTGCACCTGGCCATATTTTTAATATAATGAGAGAGCTATATTTTTAAAATGTCAACTGATATTAAAATTAAGAAACCTAATTGCTTTATTAAAAATGCTGTCTAATGATCATTTCATGAAAGTCAGTTCCTCCTCAGTGAACCATTATTTCTCTCTTCTATAATAGATGTTTAACTTCTGTAAAAGTTTAGTGGTAAGAGTGTATGTAGATTCTGAAGGTATAAGGTGATTCAGAAAGAACTGAATGCTTTCAAATTCTTCAATTTAGGTAATACATAAAGTATGCACCTTCTGTTTATACCACCTCTTCCCTGAAGAAATGAAGAAATACATTGTGTCTGTCATTACAACCACTGACACTGATGATATGCAAAGGGTCTGGGATGAATTAGACTACAGGATAGATGGGTGCCATGTGATAATTACTGAATCTTTGTAATATTAAGGAATAACTATGACAGAGTCTTTATAAATTGACTACATGTTCAGATACAACTAGTTACTGAGGAATAAGTTTTTGAAAGTATTCAACTCTTTTTGAATCCTTTATTTAACTTGGTACTATGATCATAAAACAAATAACCCTGAAAAATAACTGAAAAATTAACTTGTATTGCTTTTTTAAAATTTCTAATTCTAGATCCACTAAGAGCACTTACCAATGGTCAGTGGGTGGCATGACACCAGATGCTAATTAGAATTCATCTCTTATCTATAATTCTTTATAGATACATCCAAGAAAGTTTCAAAAATTTCCTCAGTGTATAAGCTCTTTAAAAAACTATTGCCAAAATATGACTGCATTTAAAGAAAAGTACTTACTTGATATATGCATCATGTTAAAATAACAAATATCAAAAATTGCTAAAATCACTTACTCCATGAATGATATGGAGCTTGGATATTTAATGAATTAGTTTTCCAGTTAAAAGCAAGTTATCTTAAGAGAGAATATGCTATAGCTATGTGTGTAACAGCTAAATGGACTTAAAGGAATAAATTTCCACTTCAAATTTTTTTTTTTTGAGACAAGAGTCTTGCTCTGTCACCCAGGCTGGAGTGCAGTGGCTCGATATCAGCTCACTGTAACCTCCACCTCCCAGGTGCAAGCAATTCTCTGCCTCAGCCTCCCAAGTAGCTGGGATTACAGGCGCCCACCACCATGCCCAGCTAATTTTTTTTGGTATTTTTAGTAGAGACAGGTTTCATCAACTTAGCCAGGCGAGTCCTGAACTCTTAAGCTTGTGATTCACCCGCCTCAGCCTCCCAAAGTGCTGGGATTACAGGCATGAGCCACTGTGCCTGGCCACTTCATTTAATTTTTAGTTTCCTTGAAGCAAAATTATAAGGACTGACATTGCAGGTTTTTTTTTTTTTTGAGACAGGGTCTTATTCTAGTCACCCAGGCAGGAGTGCATTGGTACAATCACAGCTCATTGCAGCCTCAACTTCCCAGGCTCAAGCAATCCACCTGCCTCATTTGCTTTTATTTTTTATAGAGCCAAGGTCTCACTATGTTGTCCAAGCCAGTCTTGAACTCCTGGACTCAAGCAATCTCCTGCCTCTGCCTCCCAAAGTGCTGGGATTACACGCATAGGCCACCCTGCCCAGCCAGATATTTTTTTTTCTTTTCTGCTACGGAACAAGTGATTATTTGAAAAGGTCTGAACTGCCACTTAACCATAATGAAGTATATGTTTGATAAACTTTCTGATAATCTAATGTTATCACTTATCTCCCTCATGACCTCGAATATTACTACTTCATTGGTCTTATATAACTTATCACAATAGAAATTATTTAGTTTTTTCACTTGCCTATTATTCCTCTACTAGTACCATAGTTCCATGAAAATAGGGACATGGTATGTCCTATGCACCAATGCAGCCCCAGTACCAGGTAGAATGTTTGGCATTCAAGAAATGGGAGAAGGAAAATGTGAACGACATTAGAATTTGTATTGAGCTTTTACAGATTAAAATGAAAAAAAAAGCGTACTGACCTTTAAATTTACCTATCATTACTGAAAAGATAAAATGAAATAATCCTCCCCTAATAATCATTTGAGGGTATTCTGTCAATTTGCTTTTCTCCCTGGGAATCATCTTTACAAGATGACCTTGATGCCTACCAACCTATAAAAAAGTTTTTTTGAAAGATAAACTTTTGAATTTTAACTTATCCAAATTCACCTTCCCCTTTATGAGTCAGAACAATCAAAATGTACTAAAATGGCCAGGCATGGTGGCTCACACCTATAATCCCAGCATTTTGGGAGGCTGAGGTGGGAGGATCATCTATGTTGAGGAGTTCGAGAGCAGCCTGGCCAACATGGCAAAACCCCATCTCTACTAAAAATACAAAAAAATTAGCCAAGCGTGGTGGTGGGCGCCAGTAATCCCAGCTACTCAGAAGCTGGAGGCAGAAGAATCACTTGAACCCGGGAAGCAGAGGCTGCAGGGAGTCAAGATAGCACTACTGCGCTCCAGCCTGGGTGACACAGCAAGACTTTGCCCAAAAAAAAAAAAAAAAAAGTACTAAAATATTTCACCTTAAATACATCTTCTCAGGGGCATATGACATACAAAAAAATTTAACAGTTCTATACAGTCTTTCCCCAAAAATCTGATTTTTCTAAGAGAAGGTAATATAAGCGCTGATGAGAACTCCATTGGACATATTAACTCGCAATGTGTCATATATTAAACCAGATCCTCTCTAATATAAAGTGAATAAAAAATTATTTCAGTAAGCCAATTAACTATATATATAAAATGTCTGACCCATTTCTGAAGACAATTTAAAATATTGGTTGGTGTGAACGTAATTGTGTTCAAGACTGCAGTGAGCTATGAGCTATGACTGTGTTACTGCACTCCAGCATGGGCAACAATACCAGACCCCATCTCAAAAAATAAATAAATACAGCGTAGTGACACACATATGTAGTCCCAGCTACTTGAGAGCCTGAGGAGGGATGACCGCCTGAGCCCAGGAAGTCTTGGGCTACAATGATCTGTGACTGCACTACTGCATCTTGGCCTACGCAACAAAGTGAGACCTTGCTTCAATCAATCAATAAAAAATGAAAACAAATAAATACATAATTTATAAACGCATAAAGAAAAACAAAATCCAGGTGGAGGCAGAAGTTGCAGTGCGCTGAGATTGCACCATTGCACTCAAGCCTGGGTGACAAAGTGAGACTCTGTCTCAAAAAAGAAAAAAAAATCCAGAAGTATATATATTTGGGTGATAACAGTGGTAATTTCCTGGCACTGAAACTGTATCTATATTATCTTTTCTCTAATTTTCTACACTCAACAATATTGCTTCTATATAAACTTGCTTAAATATATATATTTTTTAGACAGTCTCGCTCTGTCGCTCAGGCTGGAGTGTAGTTGCATGATCTCCACTCACTGTACCTTTTACCTCCCAGATTCAAGTAATTCTTGTGCCTCAGCCTCCCAAGTTGCTGGGACTACAGGCATGCACCACCATAACCAGCTCATTTCATTTTTGTATTTTTAGTAGAGGCAGGGTTTCACCATGTTGGCCAGGCTGGTTTGGAACTCTGGACCTCAAGTGATCCACCCATCTTGGCCTCCCAAAGTGCTGGGATTACAGGCATGAGCCACTGCACCCAGGCAAACTTGCTTAAAATAAAGGTGGTTCAGGGTTGGTTGCACAAAAGGAAACAAATCCATGATTTGAACACAAAGAATTCCCACAAAGTCCTCCACAAAAAATGAGCTCATAATTAAAATACACACATCACTGCCACCCCCGCCACTGCCACCACTACTATCACCACCACTACCACAAGAAACAGCAAGCAGAAAACAAAAAACAGATTCAGATCTGTACATATTTCAGATTTTTAAATTATCAGATATGAAATCTAAAATAGAGAAAATTTAAATATCTGAAGAAATAAAGGAAAGAGTTAAGAAAATGATTAATGAACAAAATGAAAAGGCAATGTAAAAAGAACCAAATAAAACTTCCAGAAATTAAAGATATCATCAACGTGTTAAACAAAAGATTTGACACAAATAAGGAGCAAATTAGTAAACTAGAGAGTTCTGAAAACAAGACTCAGAATGCAGCATAAGCTTAATAAATTAAAGTTTAATAAGCAAGAAATAGAGTAACAAAGTCTAATATATATCAATAGAAATATGTGAACTATATCAGATTAGTAGAATAGAAAAGAGAAAATATTATAAGAGTAAATATTAAAAGCAGCTTGCAGAGAAAAAAGACAGCTTAGCTGGGCATGGTGGCTCATGCCGGTAATCCCAGGTTCAAGACCAGCCTGGGCAACATAGTGAGACTCTGTCTCTATTTTATTAATTTTTTTATTTATATCCGCCTACCTTGGCCTCCCAAAGTGCTGGGATTACAGGTGGGAGCCACTGCACCCAGCCTTCTGTCTCTATTTTAAAAATAAACAAACAAACAAAAACTATCTTTCAAAAACAAGAGTGAAATAAAGGCATTTTCAGACAAATACTCTCAAAGAAAAACAGGCAGCTTGATCTAAAGAAAAAGGGTTGGGTGCAGTGGCTCACACTTGTAATCCTAGCACTTTGGGAGGCTGAGGCGGGTGGATCATACCAGGTTAGGAGTTCGAGACCAGCCTGGCCAACATGGTGAAACCCAGCCTTTACTAAAAATGCAAAAAAATTAGCCAGGTGTGGTAGTGGGCACCTGTAATCCCAGCTACTCAGGAGGCTGAGGCAGGAGAATTGGTGGAACCCAGGAGACGGAAGTTACAGTGAGCTGAGATCATGCCGCTGCCTCTAGCCTGGCCAACAGAGCAAGACTCCATCTCAAAAAAAAAATAATAATAAAGAAACATTGTTTTTTATTTAACAGTACTTCTCAATATTTAATTTGTAAAGAAAAAGCCCTAAAATACAAAAAGAGCTTAAAAGTCATAAAAGAGAATGACCAGAATTAAAACATTCTAAAGTCATAGCACTATTCCATAAAAGGGTAAAGATATTAATTTTGGCCTTTCCTATGTTTAGGTATAAAATGTATAATTTCAAAAGTCACCTCTGTAAAAATAGGAAGAATGAAAAAATTTTAAGCCAGTAGAAAGGAAAAACATGTAGAAATAATTATTGATAGACCGGGCATGGCGGCTCATGCCTATAATCCCAGCACTTTGGGAGGCTAAGGGAGGTGGATTACCTGAGGTCAGGAATTTGAGACCAGCCTGGCCAACATGGTGAAACCCCATCTCTACTGAAAACATAAAAATTAGCTGGACATGGTGGTGCGTGCATATAGTCCGAGCTACTCAGAAGTCTGAGGCAGGAGAATCACTTGAACCCAGGAGCTGAATGTTGCAGTGAAATGAGATCACACTATTGCAATCCAGCCTGGGTGACAGAGTGAGGCTCCAACTCAAAACAAGAGAAAGAAAAAAAAAATAGGAAAAGAAACAATTACTGATAATCAAATTCTTCAGGAAGATTTAACAATTTTTGGGGGGGCAGCGGGGACGGAGTCCTGTGCTGTCACCAGGCTGGAGTACAGAAGTGCAATCTTAGCTCACTGCAATCTCTTCCTCCCAGGTTCAAGCGATTCCCCTGCCTCAGCCTCTCAAGTAGCTGGGGCTATAGGTGTGTGCCACCACGCCCAGCTAATTTTTGTATTTTTAGTAGAGACGGGGTTTCACCATGTTGGCCAGGATGGTCTCGATCTCTTGACCTCATGATATGCTTGCCTTAGCCTCCCAAAGTGCTGAGATTACAGGCAATTTTAAATTCATTTACACTTAGTAACAGTTTCAAAGTTTATAAAATAAAATTTGATAAATTCATCATTATATGGCACAGTTCAACTCCTCTTTTTCAGTAACTAATGGCTCAAAAGACAAATCAATAAGCCTACAAAAGATTTGAACAATACAATTAACAAACAAGGTTGCTATCACTCTGCACCCAAACAATTGGAGAATACGTATTTTTTCAAGAACACACAGAACTTTAAAGAAAACTGACAACATACTAGACCAAGCTAAGTAATTCTTAACAAATATCAAAGAATCAGTATAATACAAATCACATTCTTTGACCAAAAGAAAACCACCAAAAGGTTACCTGAAAAATACTATGTTCAAAAATTTAAAAGCATACTTCTAAGTGAAATAAATCATACCAGAAATAAGAAAATGCATAAAATAAGAAATAAGAAAATAAGAAATAAGAAAATGCATAAAAATAATCATCTTTTATAACACATCATATCAAAATTTATGCAATGCAGATATAGCAATTCTTAGAGGTATACTGAAAGCCTCAACAATGTTCATATTTAAAAACTAAAATATGCATCCAATTTAGATATTTTCAAAAAAATGGAAGTACACTTTTCAAAGGCACAATTCAAGAAAGCTAACAACAAAATATTACACTATGCAAGTTCTCAGGAAACTGGGAACTGATTTTTAAAACAGATAAAATACAGTCATAATTTGTAATATTAGAAAATTATTAAATGCTTACTTAAGCCTTTAACATTCATAAGAAATAAACTATCTTATTTGCTACTCTAACATTAGCAAATAGACCAGAATCTGGCATACAATAAACACTTAAATATTTGTTAGATGATTGATACTAAATAATACAAAAATATAAGTTTATTAAAACCCCAGATTTTTAAAAAGGGCACTTACCTGGTAGTAAAATTTTATCTGTCTCACCAAAATGGATAGATTATGCATTCTAAGGGAGGCATCATTATTGACTTTTTTGTTTACTCTCTGACTCTCCAATTTAGGATTACTGTAAGAAATAAAAGACTACTTTAAAATTACGAAAAACACTATTATCAACCTATACATAACTATAATTAATCATATAATAGTTTTTTACTTAAATAAATTGTGTGCTCATCTGCATTAACAGAGATGGTCCAAAAGGGCAGATTATTACTTTGACATGTATTCCATGCTTCTAATTAATATAAATGCAACTGATACTCCTAAAGCAAGAACAAAATTAATTTCAAACATAAGTCAGATATTGCTTTTCATTGTCATTTAGCCACTCCATATTCCTGGGATGAATAACTTCCTATTTCCTTTGAATATATAGTTATATCACACAAAATAAATCCATTTAAAATATGGGCTAATAACCAATAAATGTTATTTCTCCTCACTGGGTAGTAGGGATTATATTTGAAAAGGTAATGTCCCAGAGAAATTCAAGAATAAAGTGGATGACACAGGTTAGTATTTTTATCTTGGGTAAAGTTACAGATTCAATGAACGCTAAGGGCGCTCAATAATCCTGAGGCAGCAGAAAATGCAGAAGAAAAATAGTCAAGCCATCCCTGGTTAAGAATGGGAAATTGTGGCACCTCCACACAAGGATGGAGAAAAGTCAAGAAATTGACACCCATCCAACAGAAAATACAAACTGAATAGAAACACCTCATTCTCTAATCTGTTTTCTTTTTACACAGTCCATTACACTCCTAACCCCTTCAGTTCCTTCCCTAAACAGATTAGACTCTATGGTGCTTTATTTCAGCAATTCTCAAACTTTTAAGTCTCAAGACCCCTTTGTAATCTTAATTGATAACTCCAAACAATTTTTGATTTTGTGGGCTATATTTAATATTTACTGTGTTAGAAATAAAGATGGAGGTAGGGCATGGTGGCTCATGCCTGTAATCGCAGAACTTTGGGAGGCTGAGGTGGGTGGATCACTTGAGGTCAAGAGTTCAAGACCATCCTGGCCAACATGATGAAACCCTGTCTCTACTAAAAATACAAAAATTAGCTGGGTGTGGTGGCAGGAGCCTGTAGTCCCTGCCACAGCTACTTGGGAGGCTGAGGCAGGAGAAACGCTGGAACCCAGGAGGCGGAGGTTGCAGTCAGTCAAGATCAAATCACTGTACTCCAGCCTGGGGTACAGAACGAGAATCCGTCTCAAAGAAAGAAAGAAAGAAAGACAGAAAATTTCAAAGTTATTTATTTATTAACTCACTGTAACAAAATAATAAATCCATTACAGGCTAACAAAAACCAAACAAAAAGAACTTAGAAAACTGAGTGGTATTGTTTTACCATTTCTGCATATCTCTTTAACGTGTAGTTTAACTTTTAAAACACAGATTCTTAACTTTGCTTCTGCATTTAATCCATTGTTTAGTACTTTGGTTCAAGTATATGAAGACATTTCATCCTCACATGTAGTTAGTAGTGGTAAGACCTTATGGACTCTCAAAGGGATCCTCCATCCATACTGAGAACCACTGCTTCAACTATTTGTTTGCCACCACTCCCAATATCTAGATCCTTTTGTCCTTGACCTCACCTCCACATTCTTAATCCCTAACCTTGGATCAATTCAACCATTTACACTGAGATTGCTCAAGGGCCTAGTTGAGAAAATAATGCAATCAAACTAAGCTATTAATAAGTAGGAAGAAGTAGCTATTACAAAAAGGAGGAAGATGCCTTCTCACCCTAAAAAAAAACTAGAAAACTGGACAAAGTATGAAAAAACTGTTTTCTGACTTTGAACAGCAGGTAATACAAGACTGGATTCTCTCTAGTAAGGTAGTAAGGTGCTTTCCAGAATGAGGTACAGGAAAATGGGTAGCCCAAGTCTTGTTGAACTTGAGGAGACAATGCTGGAGTTCATGGATGCTGAACTGACTGACACATTCAGAAAAGAATATCAGAGAAAAGGAAGCTACACTAACAAAGAGCTCCAAAAATCTGCCTTTAAGATTCTGCCTTTGGCTTTGCACAGGCATGGATGTGGTGGCTCATGCCTGTAATCCCAGCACTTCGGGAAGCTAAGGCAAGAGGAATGCCTGAGGCCAAGAATTCAAGACCAGCCTAGGCAATATGGTAAGATTCTATCTCAAAAACAAAACAAAGCAAAACAAAAAACCAACAAGATTTTGGCTGAATATTAAATTGTGCATGTATACCCTAAAACTCCACAAGACTAAGCAGAGATCAAACACAAGAAAGCTGTAAGCTAAACAATTCTCAAAGCTCACAATGTACAGAGAGGAATTTGAGTTCTGGCAAGCAGAGTGGAGTAGAGACCTTAATGAACATCCATAACATACAGCAGAGACTGCAGAAGAGTCATGGGTCTTAGGAGGACTAAATCAGTAGCTGAGTAAAAGCTATTCAAGAACCCCACCACCAACAAAACAAGCCTTGAAAGGATCACACTGATTGCAAGTAACTTGACAAACTGCCAAAACAAAGTTTGTCACTCTAAAAGGACAAGGTCCAGACACTCCAAAATGTAATCACTACAATGTCTACCATACAATAAAAAATTAGTAGACTCAAAAGATCAGAAAAATGTGATCGATAACCAGGAAAGAAAATGGAAACAGTAAATAGAAACAGACCCAGAAATGAAAAAGATCATGGAAGTAACAGACAAGGACTTTAAAACAGCTATTATAAACCTACTAAAAGATTTGAAGAAAAACATGAAGTAGGAAGAAATATAAATTATATTTTGAAAACTCAAATGGGACTTCTAAAGCTGCAAAATACAACTATTTGAAATGAAAAATTCACTGCACAAGCTTAACAATGAATTAGACACTGTATAGCAAACAATTAGTGAATTTGAAGACATTACAATAAAAATCCAAAGAAGCATGGAGAGAAGAAAAAAAGTTGAATAAACAGAGACTAAATGATCTATGGGGCAATATTAAACATACATTATTACATAGTCCAATGTTAAGAATGCGTTCACGTTTCCATACTTGTCCCAATAATGAATGGATGTCCTTCACAGAAAATAGATCCAGTTGAAAATCACACTTAGCATTTGCTAGTCTGAACTGCAATCTTTAATCTCTTTCAGGCTGGAGGCTTCTCAGTCTTGTTGATGTATATGAACCGGACACTTTAGAAGGGTTATAGGCCACTTACTTCATAGAATTACTTTCAGTTGGGTTTGTCTGATAAGACTGTGTTGACTCATAATTAAGTTCAGGTTATATATACTTAACGGGAAAAACAGAGGAGACGCTGTGTTCCTCTCAATGCATCCTATTAATATATAGGCCTGGCTTGTTTCTGTGTTCT
The DNA here is from genome assembly GCA_963573385.1 of Cacajao melanocephalus. Classification (NCBI taxonomy): domain Eukaryota; kingdom Metazoa; phylum Chordata; class Mammalia; order Primates; family Pitheciidae; genus Cacajao; species Cacajao melanocephalus. Next base: position 7,513 of record CAUYLG010045207.1, on the reverse strand, counting down.
CTAGTATGTTTCACTGGTCTATCTATATATTACCATGGCAACAGCACCATCTTAACAACTATAGTTCATTACATCTTGATGTATACTAGGACAAGACACCCTGACTGAACTGTTTTTTTCAAATTTATCCTATTACAATCTCAGTTCTACTAAGCCCCTTTCCTTTGTTGTTTTTTCTACACTGTCTTCATTAATCAAACATAGTGCTCTTTTCTATCATTTTAGGATATTTATAAGGTTCTATGAGAAACCTTGTTGGGATTTATTGATATCAGTAATATCAATTTGATTAAAAACTGGCAATTAATTTCCATCAGTAAAATTTTAAAATTTCCCCACAAAAGTCTTATATATTGAAGATTTTTTTTCTTACTTGGGTAAGAAAGTTTTTGTTGCTTTTGTGAAATGGATTTTTTTTCTATTGCATTGTCTACTGGTTCTACTGTATAACAGGAAAACTACAGAGTTTTGTTTTTTGTTGTTTTTGAGACAGAGCCTCACTCTGTCGCCCAGGCTGGAGTGCAGTGGCACAATTTCAGTTCACTGCAACCTCTGCCTCCCAGGTTCAGACGATTCTCATGTCTCGGCCTCCAGAGTAGCTGGGACTACAGGCATGTGCCACCATGCCCAGCTAATGTTTTTTATGTTTTTAGTAGAGACGGGGTTTCACTATATTAGCCAGGCCGGTCTTGGCCTCCTGACCTCAAGTGATACACCTATCTTGGCCTCCCAAAGTGCTGGGATTACAGGTGTGAGCCACTGTGCCCAGCCGAAACTACAGTTTTTGAATGCTAAATTTCTAATTAACCACCTTTCAAAACTTAGTTTACATGGCCATATTCTTGGTTTTTCTAGGTTAAAAAAAAAAATCACACCATCAGTAAATGACAGTTTATTTCTACCTTTCCAATCTTGCATTACATTTCTATTTCTTTACTTACTGCATTAACAAATAGAAATAGGGACAACAGATATCCTTATTTTGTTGTTCTCTAACAGAATGACATTTAATGTTTCACCATTAATGCATAATGTTTGCTGTAATTTTCTGATAGGTACCATCTATCAGGCTAAGTTCCCTTTCATTTCTATTTAACGTCTGAATGGGTGCTGAACTTTATCCAATATTATAATTTATTTATTTATTTATTTTGAAGACAGAGTCTCCCTCTGTTGCCCAGGCTGAGGAACAGTGCCATGATCATAGCTTACTGCAGTCTTGAACTTGTAAGCTCAAGCAATCCTTCTCAGTCTCCCAAGTAGTTGGAACTACAGATGTGCACCACCATGCCCAGCTAACTTTTAAAAAAATGTTTTGTTTTTTGTGATAGAGTCTCATTCCGTCACCCAGGCTGGAGTGCAGTGATGCAACCTCCACTCACTGCAACCTCCGCCTCCCGGGTTCAAGCGATTCTTCTGCCTCACCCTCCTGAGTAACTGGGATTACAGATGTCCGCCACCATGCCTGGCTAATTTTTGGATTTTTAGTAGAGATGGGGTTTCGCCATGTTGGCCCGGCTGATCTCGAACTCCTGAACTCAAGTGAGTCACCCACCTCAGCCTCCCAAAGTGCTGGGATTACAGGCGTGAGCCACTGTGCTCAGCCTAAAAAAAAATGTTTTAGATTCTCTATGTTGCTCAGGCTTGCCTCAAACTCCTAGCCTCAAGGGATCCTCCTGCCTCAGCCTTCTGGCTAGCTAGGATTTCAGGCACAAGCCACAGCACACCTGGCATATCCAATTTTTCCCACATCTACTCCCATCTGATCCTTGTCCGTTAAGTGAGTTACACTGTTACATCATTCTCAAAGTCCTAGACTATATACTCTCTCAGTTCCACCCTATGGTATAACTATTCCCTTTTATTTGTACATAACTGTCATAGGTCTTTCCAATACTTGGTCTTTTTGACTCCCAGTTTCTCACTAGATTCTAAGTTCCTTGACAAGAGGGACCAAATCTTCTTATTCATGTTTTTATTTCTAAAACAGCATATTTCCTAACACAAATACTGTTTGAATAAATAAAAATAAGAGTAAACAAAGACTAAGCATAGTGTTTTTTAAACCACTGCTTTCTACTGAGAGTTATGAGCTGACATTCTCCAAGCTAATAACACAGTTGGCAGCCTGGTACTCTATTGGAATAGGTACTCTCACTAAGATGTGTCTCAATACCTATGTAACAATCCTGCAAGATCTGCACATGTACCCCAGAACTTAAAAGTAAAATTAAAAAAGAGAAGAAAACAAACAAACAATCAGTTGAATAATAGAGTCCTGAAATACAGTTTGGGATCTGTAGAACAAGGAAGAATATTAGTAAGGCAGGCTAAATCTGACCTGTCACTGATTTATGCTTATAGCAAGATAAACAGTAAAAAAATCAGAAGAGCCCAAGGCAAATGAGAGTTTAAATAGAAAAGTGAGTCTCTCAAGTAAAAGCATCAACCAGAACTAGAGACTTATAAAAACAAGTAGGCTATATTGTAGAAGTCGGATCACATGTCATGGCAAACAAAGACAAACAGCAGCACAGTCAAGAAGTCATGGTAAAACTGAAGGAAAAATCCTGTTTTATTTAGGCAATCAACTCTGCTATCTTCATCTTTTTTTCTTTTTTCTTGTCTGGTATCTTTTTTAGTCACTAGTTAAACAAATACTCACTGAGTACCTACTGTACTGGCCATATTACTTAATGCATAAAAGCTCGGTCTAGTCAAGCTATCATTGTGGAGAAAAGTATACTTGTAATTGGGAGAACAGAGTAAGAACACCACCAGTAACAAAAAATTTAGTTATATTTACAGTAATATAAATTTCACTTGCAATCACTTTCAGTAAAAGCTTTCCTCTCCAGCCTTTTTCTATCTTTTATTTCTATTTTCTTTATTCTACATTTGAAACCCTTATATACCTCTCACCTATGACTGTCTCCTAATTATACACTTACCACATTTAGACCTAGAAACACTTTAGAGATACCTGGTTTCACCATAAATCAGAAAACCAAAGCTCGAACTAGTAATTTGCCTAGGATCGTAGAGCTCTTTTACTCTCTTTTAGTTTTTCCTTTTATAGGATCATTCAAGAAAACAAAGAAAAGACTGACTTAAAAAAAAAAAAAGGTTTTGGCAATGTTTTTCCTAAAACCCAAGTGTACATTATATATTACTGTTTTACTGTATTGTTTGAGCATATTCCCAATTCGGTTTTTACAGTGAGTAATCAAACTAAAGATGATTAATTTCCTTCCCTCCTTCAGTTCACTGTGGTGATATTTTATTATAAACCTGGGTATTTACATCTAACAATAAGTACTTAAGGAAAAAAAAAATTTTTTTTAAGATGGAGTCTTGCTCTGTTGCCCAGGCTGGAGTGCTGTGGCATGATCTTGGCTCAATGCCACCTCCGCCTCCTGGGTTCAAGCAATTCGTCTGCCTTGGCCTCCCAAGTAGCTGAGATTACAGAAGTCCACCACCACACCTGGCTAATTTTTGTATTTTTAGGAGAGATGGAGTTTCACCATGTAGATCAGCCTCGTCTCGAACTCCTGGCCTTAGGTGATCCTCCCACTTTGGCCTCCCAAAGTGCTGGGATAACAAGCATAAGCCACCCTGCCCAGCCTAAGAAAAATGTATTATTAGAACTAAAAATAGACATAAATTTTAAAACTGTATTATTTGTAGTGCAGGCTCATTACTACATGACAATATACAATTTGGATTATCCAAATACATAATTTGGATTATATCATACTTTAGATGTATACTATTCTAATCAACACATGGTGGTATCATTCCTTTAATAAATTTTATAATGTAAATGCTATCTTTGTCCCTGACACAGAATTATCAAGTTTCTGCTTCCTTAAAAGTGATTTTTTTCAAATAAAGTGTTAATGTTTCTTCTTAAATTTTGTGTCTAACATTCCTCACATAATATTTTGAAATTTATTCAGTTGTCAGGAAACTCTATAGTCTTTGCAGAAAGCTCTTTGAAGAATTAGCAAGTTTTCAGAATTTAGAATTTTGGTTTAATCAAAATCTTTTAAGAATTTTTTGGAAAAAAATTGATGTTTTCTATTAAGTTTTTTTAGACTTTGTGAAAGACTGTTTTTAACAATTAAAATAATTCTGGGTATAAAAGGAAGGAATAATATAGTTATATACTAATGATATCAGATGAAATTTTAGAAATCTGAGGAAAAATGAAAAACACAATATAAATACTTGACAGAAATGTACTTCAACACCTAAAATTAACCTCACATTCAACAGGGATCTTAAAGATAGGAGAATAAAAATTTTCTATATCCCTTCACAAAACTGTGCTGCTTTGTGTCTATAAATCTATAAAATGAGTATATGGGATGTGAAGGGATTTCTATGCTCTGGTTTGACTCTAGGAAAGCCAACAGAATAGTGGAGTTCTTGAACAGGCTTAATACCTAGGCTCTGCAAGCCTCTATCTGCAACTTCTACACTGCACCTATTAGAGAGTTATTTTAGTATGAAAACAGAACTGAAAAGTTCCTTTATCATCATCAGACAATATATCATAGTCTATTGTTATAAACTTTCTGTACTTAGAGCCCAGGATAACCATTAAGCACTCTTGGCATGGATCTAGAAAGCAATAAACATCCCATTATAAGGCTTAGGTTTCTCATTTGATGCATGCCCAATTTAAGTGAGGGTCATACTGACATATGTTAGGATCACGGAAAACAGGCCCTTTCACCCTAAGGATGTGATCTCTTTACGTGAAAGGGACTATCCTCAAGTCAAACTACCAAAAAAGTCTGAAGCTCCTGGGCTGGCAACAACAGCCCACACCTGTAATCCCAGCACTTTGGGAGGACAAAGTAGGAGGATTGCTTAAGCCAAGAAGTTCAAGACCAGCCTGGGCAACATAGTGAATCCCATCTCAACAAAAAGTAAATAAATAAATGAGGCAGGAGGATCACTTGAGCCCAGGAGTTCCAGGCTGCAGTGAGCTATGATTATACCATTACACTCTCACCTGGTGACAGAGCAAGACTCTGCTGGGGAGGTAGGGGGAAGGAAGGAAGGAAGGCCAGCCCTAAGCTCCACCTCCACGAAAAACAGTTGAATCTTTAAGGATAATTCATAGAAAATTATGTAAATCAAGAGAATTACTAGCTTCAGGAAAAATAATAACTGGCTTTGCAGTAAATATTATATAGTTATAATAATGTAAATACTGATGACTGATTTAAATAAACCTGTAATAACTACATTAGAAGGACAGGGTAAGAAGAAATACAGGAGCATAAAAAAGATAAAATCTTATCTACCACTATCAGGAAGTCAATAGATAATGTCTGAAAGGAATAAACCAAGAAATACGAGAATAAACATATTATCACTACATATGGGGCTAAGTAACAGAAGAAATTGCTTTTAAAAAGTTTAAAAAGTTGTCACTCTGGAGACGTGAACTGAGATGTGAGAAGAAATACAGCAGAGAATTTTTGATCGTCACTGTGAACCTTTAGGTATTAATTAATCTTTTAACCACATAAAACATTTTTAAGGTGTTTTTGTTGCTTCATGAAACCTATTTCATTTACTTCTAGGGAAAAATATTAACAATTGTGTTGGATTGTTACTTAACTGAAGCACATTTAATAAAGCCATATCGGCGCAGAATTCAATGCCAGGAATTCGGAGTCGTAAGACATTTGTGAGACTAAGCATAAACAATAAGAAAACAATATTAAAAATGAAAAAGAATGCATCCTATATAAAGACAAAAAAAAACTCACTCCTGTGTGTGTGTGTGTGTGTGTGTGTGTGTGTGTGTGTGTTTTGGTCAGCTTCCTTAGGTTGAATCCTGTATTCTAATAGTTTTAATATAATAAAAATCACTGTACAGTAATTTAAACAAATAGTATGACTCCAGATTTCTCTAAAAAGAAAATGTAGTCTATCAAACATTCCAAATATTCTGCCTTTCATTTTAATACTTAAAATGCAAAATAAAAATTAATTCAGAATAAATGATCACAATTAATAGAGTTTTGATCAGGCTCTTTTTGAAAGCATACCATACCATTTTTTTTTTTTTTGTAAAGAATGTATCTTTGGAAAGGCTGTTTTCTAAAATACAAGATGAGCTATTGAACCACATACATGTGGCATGTGAAATGTGAGCAAGTACTTTTCCAATCATACACAGCTATTTCCAAGGCAACACAATTTCAAGTCAACCATCTTCCTTTATAAGATGAAAGGTAAAAATAAAATGAAAGAGTGACAAATAGCCTAGCAATATAGCTCAAATCTGTCCAACCAGGAGTTAAATGCAACATGGCAGTAAAAGAGGGCCTCAAGCAATTTCACATTTATAAATGACCTACTTATGACAAGTTGCATTAATTTCAATTAAAATAATATAGTAGTATGATCAACCATTGTATATAAAAATTTGTATTTCAGGAAAAAGATTAAGTCAACGTTAACTATTTTGCAACACTAATACTCTAAGATTTGGTCCTTGTATGACCAAAGGATTATATCTTTACTTATTCATTGACAAATATATATAAGAAACAGAAATCTGATAGCTTTAATGGCTCTATTCTCTTCTCCTCCAGACTGTAAACCTGTTGTATGTCCTCTTGGACCATCTGTTCTGTGTTGGTGCTTAACTGATGGTGGTTAAGCACTATCAGTGCTTTTGCCTAATGGGCTCATGTTTTTGATCATGGTACTGTAATTTAAAACTATGGTTGTAGAGTGGTCTTTTAAAATTTCTGAGATCATTTATATGGTAACATAACTATATAATATTTGCATGTCACTATGATACATCTGAAGTAACTAATTTATGTACCTAACTTTAAATGTGCATAAACCTGAATGTTTGCTTTATAAAAAATAATTAACTGGGTAAACAGCACCACCATTAAGGGTTATCCAAGTAGTAAGACATTTCAGGAAAACTAGTGGCTTTAAGGGAAAAATGTATTGGCTAGGGAGATGGCTCATACCCATAATCCCAGCACTTTGGGAGGCTGAGGCCAGAGAATCACTTGAGAACAGCCTGTACAACATAGCAAGCCTCCATGTCTACAAAAAAATGTTTTTAATTAGCTGGGCACAGTGGTGTGTGCCTGTAGTCCTAGCTACGCAGGAGGCTAAGGCAGGAAGAACACTTGAGGCCAGGAGTTAGAAGCTGTAGTGAACTATGATCTCACCATTGCATTCCAGCCTGGGTGACAGAGCAAGATTCTATATCTATATCTGTATCTATATCTATATCTATACCTATATCTATATCTATATCTATCTATATATGTGTGTGTGTGTGTGTGTGTATACACGTATGTATTCATTCAACTTAATCTCTCCCCCTCTCATAAATTCAATCACTTTGCATGATAGCCAATAATGAATCTAATATTAATATAAGCTTTCACCTATCTACAGAGTATTTTCACATACATTAACTATTTTGATCTTCACATTGACTGAACAGTCATTCTTG